>JAGQEM010000007.1:77106-295045 GCA_019202945.1 Corynespora olivacea
CCCCCCCCCGCTCCTTGCCACCAAGAGCATTCGCCCATTCTCGTACTCTGCGACTTTGCTTGAGATCCCCCCACACACAGGACATCTCAAACACCAAGCCAGGCCGACAGAAAAACCAATGCGCAGCTCTTCATCAACATCCGTCATAAGGGTAGGTAGATACTTGCTCGTCGTAGCAGGTACATGCTACGTACATAGCCACCTACCCAATCCGTGCACCCAGACCAGGCGTACGAAGTCCGTAACTCCACGACCACCTCGCCATACACACTCTATCCGTCGTAGACGGACATTGCACCTGCTTCGCATCGTTTGAGTCGGTGCATGGCTGGCTGGCTGGCTGGCGTCGGTGACCTTTTTTTTAAGAGGTGTGCCTCGTGTGGGTTCCCGAATCGGTTGTGCATCTCCGGTGTGGTAGGAGGTAATGAAACGAAGTTTCCCCCCCCCCCCCCCTTCCTTCCTTCTCCCCTTACGTACTCTTCGTGCGCGTTCCCGCGGAGCGGTACCTCGCGACACACTGGTACGTTTCGCAAAGGGGTCGTTGGAAGTTACCTTCTGTGTGGGGACATGCTGATTCCGGTCTGGAGTTTCCGAGTGGCGAAGGGCTTTGCAGAATCGCGGTTACGGTTGTACGCGAGTTCCATCTCTCTTTTTCCGTTTCTCTTATATGAGAGTCACTATCCTCGTGTCTGGCAAGGAAGTAATTAAGTTTGCAGAGGTAGATATGCATCAGTGTCAAAATACTCGTCATTGGGTTTGATGATGTGAACCTTTCACATGTTATGATATTTCCTACCAAAAACGCAAGAAACAATCTCTTTGTACGAGAATGCAAGTTGAACCACTCACACTACACTAGACGCAACGGGTCTGCTTTGTGGGAACGTGTACACGGGTGTCTCCCTTCCCAATACATACCTTCCTCGCCTACACTACCCAAAATCCCTCCTCTCACCTATCTCTATGCAGGAGGATGCTCCAACCACCCATCTAACCCTTCATAATTCAACGGCCTGAACAGCTCATTGCTCAAATCCGCCCCAGAGCTTCCTAGCAACCCTTCAAAGTTCTCAAACGCGGTATCGAAGTTCAGCCAATCCGGACTTCCATCCGAGAAGTCGAACCCAGCTGAAGCTAACGATGTAGGAGCAACAAGCTGTTGTTGGCGGTCTGCCCGTTCACTACTTGTAGGATGTTGGCCTGGCATCATGTTGGTAGAAGGTGTGGAGATTGGGTTGAGTATGTTTGTCATGGTTGGTGTTGGTGTGGGTGTAGATGACACCTGTTGAGCATGTTGGAGACGCGGGTCGATAGCTGTGCTATTGTCGAGTGTTTGCCAATTCGAGGGGCCGGGGGGATATTGCTGTTGATGCTGTGGTGGGACATGGCCACGGTGGCCCGGGTCAGGTTTGGTGGGTTGGGCAGTGTGTTCGGCGACAGTGGCAGGAGAGCTGACTGTTCGCGTGTTGCGGTCTGCGTTGTTCAAGACGGCCATCCCGAGGTCAGCCATTGTCCCAGCGGACCACCATGCAGGACGTAGCTTGTTGAGAAGTTCGACGCATTGCTTGATCTCTTCTGTTGCACGATTGATATGGACTTTGAGACGGCGGGATCGGAAATGCCTGTATACGACACTCAAGGCTACAGAAAGAGCATAGGGTACAAGGGGAAGTGGTGGGAGACGTTCGGGAGATTCGGCGTTGAGAAGATGAATGACTCGTGTTGCTGAAAGGCTCTGGCGTGTGTAGGATGGTGTGGATTTGACAGGTGCATTGATCGAAAGAGACTTGTGTGATGCCATGCACATTGTGTGGTGGAAGAGAGACAAGAGGCCTTGTTTTGTTAGCGGCTGGATGAGTCGGATCGGCATGCACATACTCATAATGGGCCCGTCTAGCTTGTCCTCTCCATCACCGACCATCTCCTCAAAACCGAGAAAGTCATCACCTTCCCAGCCCGTTTCTTCCGCCGACCGGCCGGGTCGATAGTAATCGATGACTCTGTCAAGCATCTCAGATATTTGAAGCCATACCCCAAAGGGAGACTGTCGCTTTTCCGGATCTGTTGGCAGCTTTGTCAGGCTGCTATCACGATCGTGCATGATGAGCGGCCTTCCGTGCATGCAAGCGTTCATCTTGTCGAGGCTCCAAAGACACCAGAAAAGATCTTCCAGATTCTCTTGCGACTCTGATTTTTGGCCCTTCCATTGATGACCGAATTGCAGTCCGAAGGTGTGAGCATGATGGATCGCCTGTGTCAGATGCATCGAAGCTTGCTCAGCACCATCTGGCCCCTCGCAATGCAGTGATATCAATGCCAGAACCTGGATGAGCACCACCCGATTCTTTTCCAGCTTAGCCTCAATGCCCGCGATGACTGCGTTATATAGTCGATGTGAGAATTCTCGTGGCCCTAGATTGCGAGGGTCATCACCTAGACACAAGTGGCCAGTGGCATCGGCGTGCTTGGAGGCCACGATACATATCGCCTGCATGAGTATACACGGTTCTCGCTGCTCGCTGTACTGCTCCGTGAACAAGTTTTTGTCGATGAGTGGTAGCAACGGATGGACATAGGCAAAGTACAAATCGATCAGGACATCCTGACTCTTGCGCGGGGGCAAGATAGACACGCCCACTGCATCCAGATAGTGATGAAGGGCTCTTTGAACTTTGGCTTCCTGGGTAGAGGTTGGACTGGTCTCGTCCAGCCGTACAGACGCCGAGCCAGGCTGGCTGGTCGATGGGATTCGATTCTCACCCTCTATCCACTGGCCGATGGACGGAACGACTGGGGATCGCGTCGAGCCGCCTCCTCTTTCCGAATGCACCTGCTCTCTCAAGACAGCCTCTGGGTTCAAATAACCCAAGAAGTTCGGAGGCGTCTCGGCGCGTGGGTCGTCGGTTGGTGTGGAATAGGATGCTAGTGCCATGTTGACATGAGCACCATGGCCCGAAGCGTCCCCTCTCTGGTGAGGATGGGGGTTTGCAGCATATTGGCTGGGGTCAGAGGTAGGGTGAGTCGCGGATTGTCCGCTTTTGGTAGAGCTTCCGGTATCGTCTTCGTCGAACGTATGGGAGCATCTCTTCTACCGGATAGTTAGAGGGCCACCACCACCACCATGGCTTGCGGCAGGGCGGGAGCTCACTCGACGCTTCTTGCACGACTCACATGCGCGATGGACGCCTGCGGAGCACCGTTAGCAAGCTTTGTCATCTGTCGCGGACGCTCCTCGACACGTACGCTTCCGTTTTCTGAAGAACTCATTATTGGCCGCGAACGTTATCATTGTGCTCATGGTCTCGGGGCAATACGACGGTCTCCAGATGGATTCAAAGGCGCATCTGCAGACAGACCGGCTATCGTGACACGATGTTGGACGTGGTGTGAGGTCACGCCCTGCCTGCTGTTCTTCCACGTGACGGTTCTTGCTTCCCGCCTCCGCACCTTCCCCGCGAAGCCGCGATTGATTGGTCCAAGCACGGTCCCAACGCTGGGCTTGCAATCGCCGCATCCCCCCGCCCCCAAGTTACTGATCGCCCTTCCAACCGTCTACGATGTCGGCGCAAAAGCCCAGTAACCCTTTCGCTGCTTCGCGCTCGGTACAGCGTTGCCAGGCGTTCGACACAATCCTCCCGATTGTCGAAATATGATGCCACACAAGACGATACAAGCATGCCAGTGCATGGACCACGTAGAAGCGTACCCAGCTATGTTCGTGCAAAGAAAGCTTCGCAGGGTGTCTGGAGAGGTTGTGCTGTCCGAGGAGCATTTTGCAGACACCAAGCATCAATGTTGAGTGGATACAGCCAGGACGGGCGAGTGAAGAGACAAGAGCATAGCAACAGACGGAAGCAAACAAAGCAGAAAGACTAGATATACAAAGGTGACAGCGGTACGACTTGTAGCTCGACCAAAAAAAACTACAGTATCATCACTGCCGCTCTTAAGCTTGACTACAAGAAGGCGGCAAAAACTTGGTGACGGTTTCTGTGGATTGGACTTGATGTAAGGTACCTAGAGGCTAGAGAATTGACTGTATTGTACCTACTTCGTCTTTGCCAAAGTGAAGGGCAACTGGATGTTACCAAGCCTGTAGCCAAGTTCGAGAAAAGCGGGAGCCACTTTTCACTTCAGCCACAGTCTTGAACTCATACAGGTCCAGTAACCATATCGTTGATATCCCTTCATACCTGTTCTTCTTCCAGCCACTCTTTCCTCTTCCATCCGTTCACCTCTCAACAACCACTGCGTCCTTCTTAGCCAGCCTCTCCCCGAAAATCTCGCTTCCCACCCTGACCTCATCACTCCCCATCGCAATGGCCCCTTCAAAGTCCGCACTCATCCCCATACTCAACTCCAACTTCTCTTTCTCCCAGCCCAGCCCCTGCGCAACCTTGTCCCGGACCTCCCTCAACATGACGAAATCCTCATTCTCGTTCTCCGGCGTCGTAGCCCGACTCCTCGCAATCGCACCAATCGTCATCAGCCCCGTAAGCCTAAGATTCGGACACTTCTCCACAACATGCCTGCACAGCGCGAGCGCATCCGAAGGTTCGACGCCGGACTTTGCTTCTTCGCCCGAGGTGTTGACCTGAACCATTACTCTCAGTTTCTCCGCCGCCGCATCCCTGTCCTTTTCCGAAAGGGCTTTGCGGCCCTTTTCCAGTTCATTGCATTTCTTCTCGCTGTCCACGCTGCTCACGCACCACAGATTCGGTATCTGTTCTGCTAGCTGCTTGCACTTGTTGCTTTGCAGGCCGCCGATGAAGTGCCATCGTATTGAGCGCGGGAGGAGTCTGGATTTCTCGAGGAGCTCTTGGACGTAGTTTTCGCCGAAGTGTGTATGGAGGGGCTGGGAGGTGGGTTGGTGGAGGGCGAGGATGTCGGTTGCGGGTTTGAGTTTGGATACGGCTATGAGGCGGATCTACATCTCTTGCATCAGACTTGTGTTGCAGGATTGTGGATTGAGGGCTGGGAAAGCTTGACAGGAAAGCCAGGAAGGGGACGAGGGATGGCGGGGGAGGGGCACATACGGTTTTGTTGGATTTTTCGGCGGCATTGATACGGGAGGATATGCTGGCGAGGTTCTCGGCGAGCTGCTTTGCGCGCTGCGGATTTATTTGCATCCTGTCGGCCATGGTCACTGTGACGAAAATGACCAGAGACCCTTTCGGTCGAGGAACGCGGTCGGAACTTCGGTCAGCCCTATGGTCGATCATTCCTTGGCGTTGAGATCATCTTGCTGACGGATGGAGGAGGCATAATCATATCCTTTCATTCTCATCGTACTCGACTCCAATCTATCATCAGGTTGGTTGTAACCGAATGCATCCAATGGTATCATCCCGAAACGCCATAAACACCTTCATCACCGACACGGCGCTCAAGAGTGCCCACATAAAGTCAACCCAGCAATGACACACCAATTCCAATTCCATCTTGTTGCGCTCACCAAATCATCCACGTTCAGCATCCCCACCCCATGCTCCGTCAACGTAAACCACACTCTATCTCTCAACGAGATCGGCCAGCTCGGCGTATCCCAATACCGCGACTTCAAACCCTTGTCAGCCGCGGATTTGATTTGGCTCTTTATCGTATTGATTTGATCTGAAGCCAGTCGATTGAGCCATATGGTTCCAATGGCTTTGTTCATTGAGATACTCGCGTAGTAAGAGTTTGAAGAGTTGTAGGCAGGGTTCGATATGTCGTTGAGGGGGGCGTCGTAAAATATGAAGCGGTCTGTGTTATTTTGCTTGACGAGGTCAAAGGGAGTGTTTCCCGTGCCGACGATAGTGAGGGCACCGCTGATGAGGGAGGTGCCATTGAAATAGGTGAGCCAGCCCTTGTCATGTAGAGGCTGTAATTGTTCGAGCAGCACCGGCCAGATCTTCTGTCCATCGTTCTTGAAGTCGATAAGCAGGACTGTCGACATACTCGGTTCTGCATCAAACAATCCCGTCTCCCTGCTCTCCGTCGATGCAGCAGAAACATTACGATTCGTGAAGATATTGGTCAGAGGATCCAAGTAAAGGCTCCTCAGTGTCCTCTCTTTTCTCGTCGATTTCCAGGAGTGGCTGACGAGGAGCTCACTGTCGTCATTGAGCCAGATGTCGGCTTCGAAACCTATGCACCCAGCAGCTAAGGCTTGATATAATGGCACTGAACGCCAGTAGTCATTGTGTGAATGGCAATGCTTGGGTACGATGCCTCTGCTAAAATCGTCCTTCCATTCGAATTTGAAAGCGCCGTTTGAATCTGGTTCTCCCCAGTTATCGACGATATGCTGAAGACCGTTATTCACCCTCGGAGGGTTGAGCCGATGTATCAGTGCTGCAACGAGTGCAATATAAGTTCTGCAGATTGTTAGTTTGATCTACAAACACGCATGTCCGATGAACCTACACTGCAACAACAGCACCAAAAAATGTCGCAGTCCCGAGGATGGTTCCAACCAATTTCCATCTCCTTCTCTTAATCACCCCTCGTTCTGGATCACCCTTCTTCAATCCTCTTAACCAAAGTCCATCTATTCTCGCAACACCTGCCCGTATTCTTCCTCGTCTAGCCTCATACCATTTTGGCTTCATCTGAGGCATGCTTTCTTCATCTGGCGTAGATATGGTGGAGCTCTGGTCTCCGGTGATGTCGATATCGTTGTCATGGTATCTTTTTGGGAAAGGTTTGACCGTGGGCATCGCGGGCCGAGGATACTCGACAGTTTGGACCATGATAACGGGGAAACCGTTCTGCGCCATGCTATCAGCTCTGTCTTACCAAGTATGCACTGTCGGTCCAAAGATTAAAGCTTCGGTAGAGTGAATGTAAACTTACTCGTGAGGATGTACGGTTCCCGAATCACGTTGTCACCGTTGCAGTTACATGGGAACACGTCCACCCAAGCCCAAGCGACGATGTTCTTTGAAGTTGTTTTTCTCGGATTATTCCCGTATAAAGGCCCCGAGTCAATGATACTCTCTTCAATAAAACCCTCAACAGTGGCGCTTCAAAGTCGATTTCAAACCCGCTCTGTCTAAGAATCACCGCGAGCAGCCCAGTTATATCAGTCTGACCTTTCCGCGCTATTCTTCAATGATCTTCGGTCCGAAAAGTGAGAGGGTCCCGAACCAACCCCCATATCTGAGCTGAGGACCTCCACCAATGGCCTCGAACCTCGAAGCCAAACGCACGAGTAAGGAAAGTATTGGTGACACTGCATGAACATCGGAGTAAAGATAGAAAGGCACTGGCGCGATGGAGCGAAACGAAGGCGCCATGGGACGGGGCTGGGACTGTTACTAGTGGGGTTAGGCCTTCACCCCCGCATCGACCAGAGCCCGGCACGATACAAAAGCCTACCAACCCTTCAAAACCAGCAAAGAATGACATCAATGATGGAGGGCCTGATGTTCTTTTCGAAACATCAACGGGGTCTGTCTTTCAGGCTGTGCGATGACAAGTCGATCTTTCTCGCGCAAAATACTGTACTTCAGACGATGATAGGCACAAGGCGTCTCAAGCTGAACATCATTCAGCCTCAGATATCGTAAGCTAACTCAAGCCTCGCGATCGACCCAAACAAAGCATGCAGGCGGGTGCAGAGTAAGCAGAGCCGCATCGATCGCCTTCGACTAGATCGCCCAGAGAAATTTTCCGAGGGGTATATATCAGCAGTGACGACGTTTCTGACATGTTACACAGCTTCTCATGTTTCGAAGAGAGAGGGAGCCTGACTTGAGATTCAGTGGCCTGACGGACTGTTATGATACTCCAGAAGAGTCCCGCGGATGTCGCAAGCGTAAAGATAAGCTCCGTCTAATCTCTTCCCAGCTTAGCTTTTTTTTTCTCCCCAACCCAACAACCCTCCTCTTCGCATTATCTATCGTCGGCCGTCCCCAAAGTCTGACTCTACCTGTATGCGTAGTCACCGATCCTTCTTCCATCATTCGCACTCTGGTTACCGAATGTCGTGACGAGGCGGGCCGGCGGTCATGTGAACGTCCCATAGCTAGTGGCGGGATCACACAAAGGACACTTTCCATCAATCGGTAATTGAATACGGACACTGCTGAGGCTTGGTTCATGCCATGTTGGCCTTTTCACACTGGAGTTGGAGCCATCATGCTGCATTGTAAGACCGCAACGACTTTTCTCTCAACTTTTATACCAACACCCTGTGCATTTTTTATGCTTCACTGTACAATTCTTCATCGTTAAAACTGCCTATTCTAGCCCCCGGCATCCACAACAGCACATACATTCACACCGCCCTCACCCCAGTCAGTCACGCAGACATCACACGTACAAATATCTTCCCAAACACAAAGTAAAACTGTATCCCACCCAAATTCGAAACCACACGCACCCACACGCACAAACACACACAAACACACACGCAATGGCCAAAACCACAGCCCCCACCTTCCGCTTCCTGATGACGCTCCTCCTCCTGATCCAAGCCTGCTGCTGGGCCCTCACACTCCTCGACCTCTTCAGCCCAGGTAAACCACTCCTCCTCCTCCGCATCTCAGCCAACGCCATCTCTCAACTCTTCTCTCAACAATGCATGTCTACGTTCACGGGCACGTTGCTGTTGTATCGCGATATCCGGATCCACGTGTGATGAGGGGACATGAAGTCGGGACTTTTCTTCCAAAGGAGGGTGTGAATGAACCATGACGAACATGATCTATGCCGCCATGCGCGATGCTCGCGTTGACGGACTCGGTGGGCCTGGGTCTATTTGCTGTACACCCGGTGGTATCGCAGAGCCCTACGCGAATTGGAGCTACGCTGCGCCACGCAGGCGTAGGGCAGAGAGGATAGACGCGAGTGTTCCATCGAAAAGATGGAGTGGTGGAAAGTCGGAGCGGAATAAAGGCTCTAGAGGAGACGGTTGGGAAAGACGAGAGTCGGCTACGAAGACAAAAGGTAGACTCTTGACCGTGGGATGGAGAGCACCCCATTGGAAGAACTGCTCAATGTCGAAGAATGAGACTTTGATTGCATTCTCGTGTTACCCTTTCGCGTAGTCCACTCGGCTCAGCGGTGATACATTTGTCCCCCTCACCCTCCAGTACTTGAACAAAACAAACCCCAGCAACTCCCATGCGCCTATCGAAAGAAGTTCCGTATTGAGAATGTGAGCACCGCTGTGAGTCCAGTAACCCCCAACCATGCAAGGACAGAAGCCTCAAAGCTCCTTTGCCCGTCCCCCTACTGGTGAATGAATGTACTGATGAAACGAAGTATGGAAAGAGAAAAACTGTAGGGTTTCAGATAAGCCTCCGACGACCACGCCTGAAAATGAGGATAGCGATACCGACCAACGCTAGGATGCTCGACCCGAATAAATAACAAAAGAAAATTACTGTGTGGCCTGGTGTTGGGGTGTCATCATGCTAACATCACCAATGTGCTTAGAATCGAGATGGTTTGAGTGGTTTGGAACAGCCTCGACACGCGGCGCGGGTTCGATGTCGTCGTACGAAGTTGGTCGCAGCGTTGCAACGCTGGCCTCGAGAGGTGATGTAGGCTCCAACGCAGGCAGTTGCGGAGCGTTGGTCTGCACAGCGTTCTCTGGTGCAGTACTCGAGCCATCTCCGTGGATGGTATTCACTAGCGCCTTTTCATTCTGACCAGCAACTGGAGCTGTGCTGGTGCCTTCGGCAACATCTTCAATGTGTTGCGCCTTACCGTCGTCCTTACCTTCGGTAATCACTTCTGCAAGACTCTTGAAATTGAACATAGGTTCTGTCCCAGGTGTACCACGCGGCGATGTATCATCTGCGCTTAGATCAACGCCCGAATTGTTCGGAGATTGTTCGAAAGATCCCCGGCTCTCGGGACCCGGAAGACTATCCAGGGATGACACCGAAGATGAAGCGTTGGAGAGATTGCGGAGGGCTGAACGATGGGATTGTTGTTCGGTTGAAAGGTATGATGATTGGTCCGCTGAAGGATCGAACGGTCCGGCGCTACCGTTGCTCGACACCTCTCTCTGTATCTGCGCTCGGCTTTGTTCAAGATAAGACTGCGGGTTATCCCTTGAAGAGGAGGCGTTCGCGGTTGACGTGGGTTCGCTCATGGGATTAAAGCCTATAGAACCTCCAGAACGGTCAGCAGCTTTTCCTTTCCCAGTAGCACTGCGGGGTCTCCCGATTGCCTCCTCTTCAGCTCCATCTTGATAAGACGCACCGAAGAAGCCACTCTTGCGCGCTGCCTTGTCCGCTTTCTTGGCTTCTTTCGCCTTCTTTTTCTCTTCTTTTTTGGCTTCTTTAGCTGCTTCTTTTTCTTCCCTCTTTTTGCGCTCCTCTTCGGCGGCTAGACTGAGTCTGATAGCTTCCATCAGCATGAGCTCTTCAAGGTCCTCGATCCTGTTGCCTCGCCTCGGGTCTTGACGACCTGCAGTCAGATCGGCTGAAGCGTCATGGCGATTTGAAGAACCTTGCGCTGCAGCTGCTGCGAGGAGAGCGTTAAGATCGCCTTCACGACGTGGTGTTCCCTGACCACTACTGTTCGCGCTTTCGTTGGTTCCAAACATGGTTCGTCTCCGGCGCCCCAGGCCAAAGCCTCGAGTTTCCGACTGGATGTTTCCCATCATGTAAGCAGCATTGTGCAGTGCTGTCGCGGCGGCAGCTCTTCGCAGAGCGTGCGCTCTCGCATCGGCCAGTTTCTTTGCCCAGTCAGGTCGCACGCGGTCTGTCGTGATCACGGTGCTATCGTTGGCTGCAACAGACGCCGCCCTTCTCCTACCGGGAGACGTGAGTCCTTGCGAGCCCAGAGACGATGTAGATGACATTGCAGAAGCTACATTTGCGAGTGATTGTTGGTTAGTGTATGCCAGGCCCCTGCGGAATGGTGGCGGCTCGTATATAATGCCGAATTCTGGCTGAACACAAAACGGACAGCAGGCTGGCTCGGAAACCAACATCCCGTCTTCCTGTGGTTCGGGCGGGGGTGGCGCATCCGGTCCGTCGTGATGCTCTGGGGGATGGGGGTCCGGTCGTTTGATCTGTACAAAACATTCCGAGCATATGGGTTGGTCGCAACAGCGGGTCTTGTTCAGATGAGGCGGGTAGTAAAGGAAGCATATGGGGCACTCGGCCGGGTTCTTGTACAGGAAGACCTCGATGCGCTGACCATTCACGTATGGGTCCTTGGGCAGCTGGATTTCCTGTGGAGTCATTTCAGTTTGCGAGTTATTGCGAGAGCCAGTAGTAAGGGCAGCAAGCGTCTTGGCTCGACCACGGAAGAGAGACGAGGTTGGAGCGGAAGCGATTGGCGAAGAGGGAGAAGGGAGCGAGAAGGCCGGATGTGACGGCGATAAGTTTGAGGAACGATCTGAAGTCTGCGACATGGAACGGCCACCGATGGGGACCGTCACGCTGTCGATATTCGTGTTGGAGCTACGGGGACCCCATTCAGCGCTCAGATTGTTCGGCCGAGGCAGCTCTTCCGGCGGGATCTCGTCGGGGGCGGGGAGGGGTTTGCCTTGAACGACGGCGACTATCTGATGTTCGGTCCAAGTGTCCTCGTGGTCCTCGAGGCCTTTCCAAAAGGGAGCCAACCGCCGCTCAATCTACGATGTGTGAGTCGAGATTGATGCACGACGCATGGGACGGCACGGTACATACCTGCAATTGCCGCACCGTGGGCTTGCTGAAGTCTTCCGGCCCCGTATAGGTGCCGAGTGTGACCAAGAAACCCCCATCGACGCCTTCTTCACGCAGACTTCGCTCTCGCTCTATTGCCCTGAGCTCCCGTTCCTTCTCCAGTTTCCGCGCTTCCCGCTCTGCCTTGGTCTCCCGCCGTGGTTCCAGCGCCTGGTCGCGTTCCGAAGTTCCGGCTGTTATGCCCAGGAAAGACAGGTCATGCCTGCTTCCGCGGCCGCCGCGAGAGCTGTATATGCCACTGTTCGATCTGCCATGCCGCGAAGAAGCGGACTCGTCATGACCGGATGCGGTGGGCGAGCTGGGGTTGCGGTTGCTGGATGGCCGCCCAGCTCCACGCGAGGAGCCGGGCCGCGTCTCCTTGGCCTGGCTGTTTCCCATGGTAATGGACCGCGGTTGGGTTGAGTTGGGTTGGGTTGGGTTGGGTTGCGAGGCGATGCGAGGCGATGCGATATCGCGGCAGAGCTCGGGTGAGCAACGTCGAGAGCTCGAGCTATAAGCGGGCGTCGACAGGTTCGGGAAAGCAGGTGACTTTTATCGAGGCGCACACAAGCAGTTCCCTTATCGGCGGAGAACAGCGAATGTACGGTCCAGGAAGGGTTTCGAGATAACCAGCGTCACAAGGACATCATAACAGGCGGTTCATGCAGGACAGCACTGCCGAAGCCGTCAAAGAAATGCCGTATTGCGACCGTGTGAGCTGCCTGCCTGACGATCGCATACGTGGATTAATGGTCGGTGGAGCCGCGGTGGTGTGGCGAAAAGACGACTCTCTGCGAGGCAGCGAGGCAGTGGAGAGAGAGGGAATCACCAGCATGGAAAGGTTGGTGATGTATGAGCTTGGCAAACGGCAAGGCTGTCGATCGCAGGGGCATTAGGGCTGTAACTGCCAACTCACCCACACGAAGACCTCATCATCTCGTTGCCGTGCATGCACAGCACGCTTGCAGAGCGCGTCGCCGCCGCAGAATCGGCAGCTAATAGGGAGCTGCATGTCTGGAGCAGGAAACAAACGGCGCCCAGAGCTTTCGTGACGCAGACCCATCCCCATTATTATTGATGCTTGATGGAGCTTGTGTTGGAGCCCCGCGTTAGCTTCACACATCACCACCGACTGCACTGGATACCTTTGCACTGCCGCGCGCCCGGGGATACAACGTTGCGGACGATCCTACATGCAGCATCGGTGCTTGTACACAGGCAACCATTGCGCCGTTCTCTGTCAATTGTGACATTCACCAGCCGCGGCCCTGGCGTGGATTTTCTCATAGGTGGCGTCGTTGGGCTAGGATGCCCTGTGACGGGGGCGCACCATCCAAGACATGCTTTCGAGACCCCCATCCACAGTGTCTCTCACATCACATGCGGCATTACTTTTGGTGTTGGGTGTAGGACTTTGCCGGTAATCAAGGATTTCATTGTACAAAGCCATCCCCCTTATCTTTGGTTGCATCCTTTTTGCGGTGTGTGTGTGTGTGTGTGTGTGTGTGTGTGTGTGTGAACGTGCGCATCTACTCCATCGTGCCAAACTCCCACGACGACTCCCAGTGGTATTTCTGACCCGGTCCGAAGATCTGCTTGTCGAGGCGTCCCCACTCAGGACTGCGGAAACATGTCAGGGGATACTTTCTGTGGCACGAAATGAACCGGGAACTCACTGGTTGATACCATCGACGTAGTCCTGAGCTTCAATGGCGATGCAGCCATCCCGAGGGATGAATTTGTCCTTGCCCGCCACGCCCTGCGTGCTCTTAAACTCCGTCTTTCCGTCGTTCCAGTTGCATGTGTACAGCACAACAGCGTCCTGATTCGTGCGCAACTTGGCATTGATTCCGCTCCAAGCGCTGCTCAGAGTGAGCGCGACATCCTTTTTATTCCTCTTGTCGTCGAAAGCCCAGTTGCCGTTGTAGCCATGGCAGCCACCGCCGCAGTGGTTCTCGAAGTTGGAGTTTCCAGACGCGAAGCCGAGTTGATGGGGTGCAGTCCAGAAATCGTCAATATCGTTCTTGGTTACATTGGTGATGACGCCTGTAGGGAGAGCGTTCTGGTCTGCGGGCAGGACGCGCTTGGCGCCTGGCATGTGGAGGGTATGGTTCCAGATGGTCCTGTTGTCCGGGTTTGCGAATGCATCGAGCTGGAAGTACGTGTGCTGCGTGAGCATGATGGGAGTCTTTGTGTCCGGTGAAACGGCGTCCATGGAAATGGTCCACTTGTTCTTCGAGACCGAATAAGTAACGCTCGACTCGACGTGTCCAGGCATGCCGGTGGAGTTGGCGGGATCGTAAATAGAGAAGGTGATGGAGTTGTTGGTTGCCGCTGTGACATTCCAAGTGCGGAAGGACCAGTTGTTGAAACCGCTGTGCAGGGTGTTGGGCCCATCGTTGAGATCCGTGTGGTAGGTGACATTGTCAATTGTAAAAGTGCCCTTCCCGATACGGTTGACATATCGACCTGGGATAGCGTTGTAGACGGGGTGTCCAGGATCCACAGCTGATTCCCATCAGTGAATGTTGTGGTAGGGACCAAAGGAACGTACGGTAGTAGGAGGTGTTGTCGTAGCCTAAAACAATGTCCCGTTCGATACCGTCCTTGTCTGCTTCATTTAGATCGAGTTCGATTCCAGCGGCCGTCTTCTTACCTTTGACGAAGAGGTTGGTCAGGGTAGCGGCATATGGAATGAACTAAGCCTGTCAGCTTTCCAGCGGAGCGTTTGGAACATGGTATCGGTTTTTCTGAACGGTGGCGATAGCAGTTGTGTGCTCAGACCAAAGAATTGACATTGAAGTACCTGTGCTCTGATTCCTGGAGCTGTCAACGTGTACTTTCCATCCGCATCAGGCGTCGGAGGCTTCTTGGAAACCACCGCCGCCGAAGCCGCTACAGCAAAAAGAGCGAAAGAGTACTTCATCGTGATCCTTGGCCAAATCTCAATCTGGAAGTAAAAAAGCAAGAGAATGTCGACGATCGACCCAGGAACCAGAACACCAGCGGGTCTGACCTTCTTATACGCCCAGGCGCCCACAAGCTGACCATCTTGTTCAAGTGCTACAAATGGCTAAAGAACTCAAGATCATCTAAACAGATGGGGAACTAGAATGTTGTTTCCGCGTGCTGCAATATGGGGTTAATTTGGCTGACATTGATCCCGGTTTTTCCAGGAACCAGCTGAGGAGAGAAGGATCAAGAACGAGCGTGCCGCGGTCTGTTTGGTAGGAATGCATATTCCTGAAGTATGCCAGACGAGCGAATGTAGGGGCTGATGGTGTGGAGAAGAGGAGAAGTAGAAGGTGTTCAGAGTGTGGGACGCCGTTCCCTTTTACCCGCTCTTGCCAAGATTTCGTCTTTCGTCTTTCGTCTGGATGTGGAGTGGCGTGGCTGCCCCTCTGACATCCGGCCGGAGTAATACAACACAAGCTCTCAGCTCTCCTTGGATACCTAGTTTGGCTCATCTCACATTATATGTACTGGTAGATACCTACCTCCTTTATGGGGACAACACCGACCATCCGCCGACTTGCTGCGATGCGTTGTTGGAACTGCACTGCACTGCACTGCTCGCTTAACCTGGATCGAGGGCCTGATCTGTCTCCATTTCTTTACTATGTAGAGCTGCTCTCGTCTTTGCTTGCTTCCTTGGTGTTCGTCGGCTTCTGAAACACACGCCCATTGATTACGTGCTTGACAGGTACCGGCACAGAACTGGCGGCAACGCGTCAGTCCCCTGCATACAACAGGTACGCGCGATACAGTTTGCTGATGATGTGGCTGCAAAGTGAAGGGGTAAGGAAATTAAATTTGTTGAGAAGCAGCAATAGCCACCTCATCCCCCGAGGTGGCGTGCGCAACGGTGTGGTTGGAGCATGGGGAGATGACAAGGCGGTCTGGGACGCCCTTGGTGTGTGCGACTGGGGTGTTCTCTCAACCGTGTCTCTCTTCTCTCCCTCTCCCTCTCCCTCTCATCATGGAAGCTTCGAGGAACACGTGTTCCACACGTGAAAAGTGCACCGCATGAGGTTTCCGGACATTTTGCAAAGCCGAAAGGCGAGGGGAAGATGCGCACCGAACAAACTTGGTTCGGAATTGTAAAGCAACAGGACCGAGATGGTAGTAAGACGTACCCGGGCGGGGCGTCAACCATTTCCAGACCAGAGTCTGCCGAAGATCCGCTCAGGGGTCGGGGCTTCTCTGGTTCGCGGTCGGGATTGACGACGAGGCAAAGCATTGTCTCTGGTGGGGCAAAGGTAATTGGCGGACTGTCATCGATCGTCGAGATCTCGCGCACATCCATTGATCACGATCAACGCGAGTGACGCAGAACGCGGAGGGCAAAGGCCGTGGCTCACCCAACCGACTCCACGACGCCGCCGTAGCTGGCAAGACTCTCGTTGCTTTTGGGGTCTTGCGGGCGTTCGGCGTGGTGCTAGCGCGTTTCAAAATAGCCATGCGGCGGCCGTTCCTGCGTCCCACGGTGCCGGGATCAGGTAGCTTGTTTCGCGATGGCGGAAGGTACAAGAAAAGGAATCGGACGGCGCGGCGCTCGCTTGCTCTTTCTGTCTCTCTCTCTCTCTCTCTCTCTTAAAAGTCCCAGTCTTGTCCCCCTCCTTTCCATACCCCTCACGGTCATTTTCTCTCGTTTGCGAGGTGCTTGCTGTGTTTGCCGGGAGCTGTCCACGCTCGTTCGCTCCTGCTCTATTTCCTAATCGTGTCCCACGGCACCACATTCCCGCACATACAAGGCGTACGCTTGACGCACATTCCGTCCCCCCCTCCCAACATCGTCTCCTGCCCATACCCCCGCCTCGTCGCAAACACCGGCAGTAGCGACCGTTCGCTGCTGTCACTCACGCATCTGCCACAGCCTTGCAGACTATGACCAGTCCGCAACCGAGATCGCCCTCCTATCGACTCTCGCGCCAGGGCTTCCAGCCACTTGAGAACCTCGACGGAAACATGAGTCACAACGATATTCCCCTGCAGACCGTGGTCAGCCACACTCCGTCGAAAACCCCGACGGTGAGGGACGTGGAGCAATCGGAGAAGAGCGGCTTCTTTCATCGCGGCAAGAGGCGGGTACAAAGGACGGATTCCAAGGGGCAGGCGTACAATGGCAGCCCGCCCGAGGATGAGGACGAATCGACGGCCCTCAATCGCATGGGCAGGTTCTATCTCAAGGTGCTCAACTTCAGTATCGTCACAAGGTACATGATCTATGTGGCTCCATTGGCCCTTGTTTTGGCCATTCCCATCATTCTATCCAAAGTCAAGGTAATCACGGGTAAAATTGGCAGCGACAAGAACAAGAACAATGGCGCCGACCCCTTCTTTTTCTTCGTCTGGATCGAAATCAGTACGTGCAGCCTCTCCCCTCTGCAAAAGGACCGCTGCTGACATGGTGCAGTCTGGCTAAGCTTCTGGGGCTGCAAAATCGTCGCCCACTTTCTCCCTCGCGTCTTCGAATTCCTCGTTGGCGTCGTTAGCCCCGGCGTCAAGAAATACGTTCTGCTTCTGGCAGCCCTCGAGAAGCCGCTCTCGTTTGTCTTCTGGATGATTGTGAACCAGGTCACATACCGGGTTCTCGTCGTGCGGAGCACCAGTGATGAGCCCGGTTGGGTGGATACATTGGCATCCGTCCTGCTTGCGCTCCTCGTCTGCACCTGTGTCATTCTCGCTGAACGCCTGCTCATCCAGCTCATCAGTATCAGCTATCACCGAAAACAGTTTGACGGCAAGATCAAGGACTCGAAGCGCAACATCTTTCTTCTGGGAGTCATGTACGATGCTTCAAGGTCGCTCTTCCCCGCATACTGCAATGAATTTGCGGAAGAGGACTACATCATCCAGGACCAGCTGGGCTTTACGCTGGGCAGCAAGAAGGCGACATTCGGGCACAACCGATCTGGCTCAAAGACGCCCATGCGGTTGATGCAGAACGTCGGCCGTGTGGGAGACAAGGTCACGTCTGTATTCGGAACTGTCGCGCAGGAAATCACGGGCAAGAAGGTCTTCGATCCGAACTCGGCACACTCCATCGTATTGGAAGCTCTCGAGGCAAACAGGTCCGCCGAAGCCCTCGCTCGCCGCATCTGGCTCTCTTTCGTGGTCGAAGGCAAGAACGAGCTCTTTCTCGATGATCTGAGTGAGGTCATGGGTCCCGGGCGCCAGAAGGAGGCAGAGGAATGCTTCGGCGCGCTTGATAGGGATGGCAACGGCGATATCAGCTTGGAAGAGATGATCCTCACAGTGACCGAGTTCGGCCGTGAACGCAAGTCGATCAGCTCCAGCATGCACGACGTCGACCAAGCCATCAATGCCCTCGACGCTCTGCTTTTCACCATCGTTTTCGTCGTCTGTATCTTCATCATCAGTAAGTGATCCTGCAAAGTCGGGCTGCCATGTACAATACCGTATTACCAGCCTGGCAACGCTCTCCAAATTGTATAGCTGACGCAGCACAGTCCTCTTTTTGAGCCCCGGCTTCACGACCACGCTCACTACATCGGCCGCTTCTCTCCTATCCCTATCCTTCGTCTTTGCCGCGACCTGCCAGGAAGTCTTGGGTTCCTGCATCTTCCTGTTCGTCAAGCATCCGTTCGACATTGGCGACCGTGTGGATATTGCCACGGACCAGCTTACTGTAGAGCACATATCCCTTCTCTACACGGTGTTCAAGCGTGTCGCCAACGGCAAGATTGTTCAGACGCCCAACATTGTCCTGAACAACTTGTGGATTGAGAACATCACCCGCTCCAAAGCTATGAGGGAGCAGGTTCCCATTTTCGCAGACTTTGGCACCAGCTTTGAGGACGTCAATGCTCTGAAGCAGGAAATGATCGCATTTGTTCGCGATCCTGCCAACACCCGTGACTTCCATTCAGACGTCGATGTCGAAGTCATTGGCATTGCTGAAATGAACAAGCTTGAACTTCGCGTGGAGATCCGACACAAGAGCAACTGGTCCAACGAAAGCCTCCGTGCTTCTCGTCGGTCCAAGTTTATGTGTGCCCTGGTCGTGGCTCTCCGCAAGGTCCCCATTGCTCCTCCGGGTGGAAGCGACGCTGCCCTTGGTTCTTTTGACAAGCCAGCATACTCGGTCGCCATTTCTCCTTCGGACGCCACGACAGCCCGTCAGAAATACCTCGATGACAAGGACGCCGCTCGCCTCCACCCTACAAAGAGAAACGACGATCAAGACACGGCCAAATCGAGCGGCACCGACTATCTGGGTGTAGGCTCCGAAGGCCAAGCCATCTCCTCGATCAACAACCGTAAACCGGGCGTGGACAACGTCCGCGACGATACATGGAACGCCCGTGGCGCTGACGACAGCAGCACGATCGGTCGGCCCAGCATCGACGCACGTCCCGAACACGATGATCTTCGCGGTCTCCTGCACAAAGCCTCAAGCGGCGGCAGGCGCAAACAAGGCCCGACGCTCTCTCCCTACGATAGTAGGCCATCTATGGATCAGCAGCGCAGCCCTGTCATGCCTCCGATTCCTATCCCCGTAAATCCTCAGAACCAGTACGCGCCACCGCCAGGGCAATCTGCACCTCGGAGTCTAGCGAGTCCGAGCTCGATCTCAACGGGCTACGCAGAAGAGTACCAGTATCAGACCATGGTGCCACCCCCTAGGAGCCAAAGCAGAGGAAACGCGAGCGCCGCGCCACAGGGACAACAGCAGCAGCAGACTTCTGGCGGAACGAGGAGTCCGTCGATAAACACGAATAACCCTTATCGAGCGGCGTCGCCAGAACAGCAGCGAGACAGGTATCAATACAAGCCATAAAAGGGTGAAGGTACGGGGCGAACGGACACAAGAAAGAGGAGATCATCCTTCCTGACCGTGCCTGGTTATGAATTTCCTTAACGGAGCTGCATCTTTTGGGTGTGATTGGCATTAACATGGTATATGGGATCAATCTTCTTAATTTCACACTGGCATATATGTACAGTCACGAGTCAAAACCCGGGCAACATTTTTCAAAGGTTGGGTTTGGCAAAGTGTTGGGTGATTTTGGCCAAGGTACTGTGGAAGCGGTGGCACTTATATTGAGTAGCGGCACCGGCGAGTGTCTTGCGAAAGACGGCTAGAGATTAGGAAAATCCAAAGTTTTTGTTTGTTCAACGACCATGTATCAATCACTGCTTCTTGGTGTGCATCTTCTGTACCGTTCAACGAAGGGTGTAAGGTCAGCTTTATTGGTCAAAGAGTAGTGTTACGCGGTCGGGATACGCAGGGCTAAAACTGCGCTCGCATGCGGACAACATCTCATTATTGGCACCTCAAATCGAACAGGTGCTAGGCAAGAAAAGCATCAAATAGTACCCAAGGACGATACTGAACTGGGTATCTCGAAAACACCAATATGGAAGCATTGGACTACTCGGCAAAGAGGAGCGCAACCATTGTTTTGGTCGCAGCAAAAGCACCTTTGCTTTGTAGTACCAGCCTAAAGGTTTCGGGTATTTTCTTGAAGCTGTTGTCATCATCCGCTTCAGTCCCTGTTACCACATTAGCTCCTTACCATTCAGATAGACTTCGAGTGAACTCACAGACTTCAGGCACAGCTGCCTTGACCCCAATATCCGACTCCGCCTCTCCAGTCCAGTCGAACCCGATCTTCCAGCCAATCTTCAATAGGACATGTCGATCTTTCAGCACCAACACATCGCGGCCAAGATGCCGATTGATATCCCTTCGGGCAATGGTCTTGCTAGTAGATGCCTGCGGAGCATTCTCTCCGTCTTTGCTTATCCTCCCGGGTATCAAATGCGCAAAGGACGTCTCACATCTGTGCCAATATTCAGCACGTTTCTTCGCAACTTCCCAGTAAGAGCCAATTGCCCACGAAGCGTTGCCGAGATCCTGTTCTTGCGCTTTCTTGCGCATGTAGGTGCCCAGCTCGCGCTCGGCCCAGAGCGATAATCGGAGGACATTGAGATCGATTGTCGCGTTGGTGAGAATGTCAATGACGATGGAGAGTGATGCTGTCAGAAGGGTTTGAGGACCCGTGATATCTATAATGTGCCTCTGGTGGACGCGATTTGAACTTGGAGACACTCTCCCTCGAGGCAGGCTCAACTGCGTCCTTATCTTGAAGTTCGTAAACATCTCCAGATACGGAAGTGGATCGTCAAGCTCCAATGGCTGATGCGAGGCGATAGGTTTTTGCTGCGGCTGTCTCGACTTCAACGGAGGCGCAGCGCGCGTTGAGAAGGGAAGGAACGAGCACAAAAGGCTGGACACTGATGGCACTTCTTCTTCAGCGTCTGGGCCGTGCTTGCTGAGCTTGTTGATGAAAGAAACCAGGTCTTCTCTTTCTGCTGGTGGAATAATGCGGACTGCACGTTGCCCTTGGGTTTTCACAATCTCCTCTGTACATCGCGAGACCTGACTTTCCAGCTCTTTCAACTCCTTCATGAGCTGCATTTTCTCCCGCTTTCTTTGCTCCAGCTCAGCGTTGAACGGCTCTTCCATCTTCCTGTTCTCTGCATCCTCCTCAGCATTCTCGATAGGCTGATTTGGAGGTGTGTCCGACTCGCCCTGGTGAACAGGCGGTTGTTTAGGTCGTAGTGGTGACTCTTTGGCCAGATTGTTGAGCTTCGGTGGTCTCTTGCTTGGGGAAGAGTATAGAATACCGCGGCGCGGCGTATCCTGTTCTTCTAACGCTTGCCGTAAAGGCGTCATAGGTAGGTCT
Organism: Corynespora olivacea; assembly: GCA_019202945.1. Lineage (NCBI taxonomy): Eukaryota > Fungi > Ascomycota > Dothideomycetes > Pleosporales > Corynesporascaceae > Corynespora > Corynespora olivacea. The sequence goes on from JAGQEM010000007.1 coordinate 98,480, forward strand.
ATCTCCTCATCCCCGATGATGCCACCATTCGCGACTACCTTTTTGTACGTCCTGGTTCTTTGCGCGCGAGGCGTCAGGTTCTGCGGATCTTGCGTGTGTGTTTGTTCCATGGCTGCGCTTGCTCGCTCTTCCTGCTCGTCCTCGTCGGCATCTTGTCTTGATCTTGATTGTGCGCCTCTGTCGCCTAAAATGTACGCGCGAGCTTCTCTTCCTTTCGCAAGACTGACACCATATCCGTTCTGGCCCGGAACTGCTGATCCAGAGGGGGATGGCCGCTGTTGCGGAAGCAAGCTGGGATAGTTGCGCGCAAGGCTGGCTTTGGTCGGCGATGCAAATGACGGCCTCCGCGGAGGTTTCCTGAGAGGACTCGACGCTCTATCGAATGCGGCTTTGGTAGGCGACCCGGATGGTCGTCGAGGTGGTGCTTTCAGTGGGCTCGATGGTATGTCTGCACCCGCTGCAGTATATGCGAAAGATGGCTGTCGCGACGGTCGTTTAAGGGGGCTCGAGGATCTCCCATTCGCTTCTGGAGAGGATGTCTTTCTCCTCTTTCGTGCAGGTTCCGCCATGAATGCGTGTGCACACTGAAGCCCTAGATCGTTTTCCTTGCTGAACGAGAAGCGCGTGATTTGCCGGCTGCGTGGGGTAAAGGTACGTGGCACGGGCTAGCAATTGAAGTAGTAATACATATCGCGACGATGTCAACGCGTGGTCAAACTGTTGTCGGCGTGGTGAACGTCCATAGGCGCGTCGGCGCGTGTAGTGTTGTGGGGGTGGCCGTTTGGTAATCGGAGCAAGTCTAGCCGAGGGATCGTAAAGAGGCGCAAAGTGACTTCATCGCTCAAGGTTCCACTCCTGCGCGGCGCACAACTACCTGGACGCCCAAATTGATGCCAGATTGTATTTGGTGTCTCCTGCGTCTACAGCAACATCTCCTCTACTCGAGAACACAAGACGGCAAATCATGATACCAGCTGCTTCTCGGTGACGCCGCATTTGCTAGCATACATGGAACAGCTGGCACGCTCTGCGCGGCCTCTTGCCCTGCGTTCACGAAATTGGACGGTACTTACTCGACAGAGAAAAGGCCTACAGAATAGCGACCGGATACAACGGCGGTACAAGGGCTACATTTCGCCTCCTGGTGGCCAGGCTCACCCACTACACGGCTTCTACGCAGGTGAGCCACTCTACGCCGAAGACAGCTTGAGGTTTGTTCTCTGATGCCTTCAGAACTTCTCAAGAAACCCGCAATCAAGGATCCACCTCCACCTCCACCTCCACCTCCCCCCGAAGCCCCGCCTCAAGAACCAGTTCCTCTTGCAAGGTCGAAAACCGAGGAGACATGGGAAAGAGCACAGCGAGTACAGCAAGTGTTTGGATCACGAGAGAAGTCTGCGATAGAACGGAGAAAGCAGTGGGAGGCTGCTACACGGAATGTTGCTGGAGTTATGGTGCCACCGCGTCCAACGGAGCCGGACAATTGCTGCATGTCGGGGTGCGTGAACTGCGTGTGGGATATGTATCGGGATGAGATGGAAGAGTGGGCAGCAAAAAGTGCCGAAGCTAGAGCTCGGATGCAGGCACGAAGCCAAGGGAAGCGCGATAATGGCGGCGCGCTGGCTGCTCAAGACACACCATCTCTGGCAACCAGTATGGATGACGACGGGGGAGGCAGCGATACGAACTGGGTCGCAAGTGACAGCAAGGCCGATCTGTTCGAGGACATTCCAGTCGGTATCAAAGAGTTTATGCGGACGGAGAAGTTGTTGAAGCAGAAACACCGCGCAGAGCAAGCGCTTTCCGCAGCGTGAAATATATTCTTGAACATTCATGCCCACCCTCCCCCCCAGCTTTTACCCAACGCAAGCCTATACCACTCCTCAAATGACGCCCCCGTACACCGGTACGCCATCGCATGCTCCCGCACCCTCGTAGATAGATGCCAGCAGATATACTGCGCCGCGCCTAATCTGAGCCGACGTCAACCCCCTTCGCGCGGAGCTCTTTCCGTGCCTCTTGTATCTGGGCGAGAATTTCTTTGTGTGCTTCGGGGACGTCGTTGAAGGTGAAGACTCCCCAGCCGAGTTTGAAAAGGAGATATGCGCCGAATGAGACGAGGGCCCAGAAGGGGAGCTTTGAATCGTTAAATCAGGACCCGATAAATGCTATGAGGTGGGAGACGTACAACCGGAACAATCTCTTTCTGGATCTTGTCGGGTAGAGCCACTATCTCCATAAAGACCGCCAAATAAAGCTGTGTTTGTCAGGTATGCATCGAGGTATAGGGTAACTGGGGTTGCCTACGGAGGTCAGGAGCATAGCAATCGAGATAGTCTGTTGAGCGCGCGTCATTTTGGCGATTGTATCCCGATGTTTAACAACACAGGTAGCAAAAGGTGTATGAACGAGCGATTGTGACGAGGCGCACGTTCGTCGATGGACTGTACTCTCGACACATCTCACGAATTGATGCCCACTCCCGCCAGGGTCCAAAATCATGGCACGTGATCGCTTACCTCATCCCCCACTGCTCCAGCATCCAAGTGCTTTTCTTAAAGGACAAGCTTTCTGGAACGGTCCGGACACTAGTCAAGGACACATGCGTTGAACGGCGGCCGTATCACCTCATCGGGCAACGAAGAGCAACTAAGTGGAAAGAAGCTGCGACAGGAGCAGTCAGCCTACGTATGGGGCGTTCGTCTTTGGACCCCTCTCACTGTCTCAATCTTAGCAGTATTTCTTGATACTGCACTGGATTTTACCACGAGCACAAACCTAGACATTACACGTGGGTGCCCTATCTTTTGCGTCATTTGAATATCGGTTCAAGACACTTACTCTGGCTGAGGTTTGAGGTAATCACTCTCGGCCCAACTCGTGCAAAAAAGGTTGCAGATCACATTGGTTATTCTCTCCTTCTTTGAGCAACTTTTCACTTTTTCCATCATACTGTCCTTCTCTATACCATGCCTTCGTTCAGCGACCAACCGGAGAAGTTTTTGGAACAGGTGAAGGACTACTTGGAGCAAGGGCCTTCAGCAGATGACCAACGACTGGGAGAAATTGCTACACGACTGCAGGACGACATTGAAATCGCCGAGAAGACGCTACAGCTACTGGGAACAGCAGTGGGGGGAGATAGTACGGCTCACCTTCTGGAGACCTACTTTTCGTTCGACACTAATATCAAGTAGATACGTGGCAAGGACCTTTTCAGAAATATGGAATCCTCGAACACGTAGTACAGAACCTTGAGCCCTCGAAAATATCCGCATCACTAGCTAAGCAGCATCTACGGGTCATCGGCAATTGTGTTGCAAATAACGGTAACACGACTATCATTCGACCACTGACCGTATTCTAACATCATCCAAGATGACATTCGAAAGATAGTCACAAAAATCCTCAACAAGCTCATCGCTTGCTTGGCTATCGAAGAACTATCGATGACCACCTTGGCGGTGCTATATAATCTCGGAAACCACTTCGGTATGCACCACTTGCCGAGCAGTACAAGTCAGCTGACAGGCGTAGAACCGGCACATATCGAAGCGGCGAAGTCGAGATTGGACGCCACACTTGCGGAGTATCTCGCAGATGGAAAGCTATCAGAATACGGGCTTGAATATGCCACGGAACTGCTGACCTGGGTCACGGAGAAGTTGACTCCAGTACAACTCGAAGACAACACCTCCGTCCAAGTCTTCCACAACATCTTGAAGATTGACCTGGATTACGGGGAAGACTATAGCTATGATTATCTGGCCATTTTGGTTCATTACCTACAGGATCCACAATTCCAACAGAGAGTTGCTACGCCCGAGACTGTCGAGAAGTTGATCGACCGGCTGATCGAGTTTGTGGAGATGCTACGGGCGGAGGTGACTGAAGCCGTTTTCCTAGAGCTTGACACGCAAGCCACCTCCAACAAAGTTGTCTCTGAAGAGACCAATGCCGTACTAACGGTCCGACTTATCAATGCGATATCCGCCATCTCTGCTTCAGATGGCTTCATTCGAACCACCACGCTACGGAGTCCGGTTGTCAAAAAAATAAAATCAGAGCTAGTATCTTCACCCATATCACCGTCTATAGTTTGCTTGTGCGTTGTACTCGGCAACCTTGCGACGTCTGACCAAGTTTGTATCGACATGGTCGAAGACATGAGCATCCACCTCACCTTGATCAGGCTCCTATCACAACGGAGAGAACCGTCAATTCTATACGCAGCAGCAGGCTTTATGCGCCATCTAGTGTTTCCCGAAGTCAACCGGTCGATACTGGGAGATGCCGGATTGCTCGAGACGTGCTGTCACCTCCTCACCAAAGACGCCCCAGTTCGTGGAGAAGCGGCGGCTATCCTGTGCAAGCTCGTCTCGAACCACTTCCCGAACATTGAGAAGGTTGCCTATGAAGCAGTTCCTGAAGAAGTCACGCTCGCTCAACTGCCCGGCATCGAAGACCCAGTCCATCCGACAATCCTATACCACATCGTCACCCAAGCCCTGGCCCCCTCAGCACCGCTCCCAAGTACCGCGATGAAGAACCCAATGATCGAACTTGGACGTACCCTTGTTGCCATTCTCCGCCATCTCCGCCGCCCGGACGCCGAACGAGATGTCGATGCAGTAGCACGCCATGTGTTCAAGACGCCCGTCATTGCTCGTCCAATCGCTCGACTGGTGCGCCAAAGATTCTACGCCGATGCGAGGTCGGAAGGCCTGCTAGGACTGGGATTGATGGCACAAAGTCATGAAGGCGCTGTGTGCGTGGTGCAGGAAATGAAGTCTGATGCCGGTTTGCTGGACGCTATCAAGGAGTTTGCAGTCGAGCAAAAGGATGGGCAAGAGAGTAATGCAAGCGCTGGAAGGGATTATCAGAATGCGGTGGTGCTTTTGCATGGGTTGGCCAACAATGGGGTGAGTGGAAATGAAGGTTGGATGGGCGTTTTCGAGGGCTTGCTAACAGATTGAAGGTCGATGCTATGGATACTTCATTGAAAGACGGCGTGGAGTCTTTGCAGGCGGAGCTACAACGACTCATGATTTAGAGCCACTCGGAAGAGCCTCTTGGTTCCTTTTTGATTTGGCGCTCCGAGAATAGAGCACCCGGGGACTTGAGTGATAGCGAGCGGTTGTTTCGTAGAATATGAATAACGGTCGACCTTGCATATATTGTCTTTGACGTCGCCGGTAAACCCAGTACCAAGCCGGTGAGGAAGCCACCGCAATTTTCCATAGACCATAGAAAGCGTGGCCAAACTTTTTGACACATGGTCGGTTGCACATAACATCGCAGGCCCGTTGTAAACGCAACGCAAACACGGTTCAAATGCCGTCTTCAAGAGTCAACTTCTGTTTCGTAGCAGGCAGTGTCACAGCATGGCGCACGTCGACCCAGGTCACCCATCAAATCAAGAAACCACATCCACAAACAGATTGCAGAGTCGCACTCAGCTCATTTGTGCAGCAATTGCCAGATGTCAGGCCATTGTCAAGTCACGCGGCACGAACAATTCCGACATTCCGACGTCAACCACACCAGATTATCGGGAGTACTCGTACGATCACTCTGCGACTGGCTTCTCGACCAGCGTTCCAAATAACACAAACATGGTTCCGGAAGTCGCCGTCTGGCTTTGAGTATATACAGCGTCGCGCTACGACGTGAGCGAACTTTTGTCTCCTGCCCCTCTTTCCGATCAACTGGTCTGTGACCGGACGACACGACACGACACGACACGACACGACACGATACGACACAATGAACGCGACGGACGACAATGCGAACGGAAACATTGTCATTGTAGGAGCTGGAATCATTGGGCTATCGACGGCGTACTATTTGACCGAGTCGGGCATCACGCAGGCCAACCGTGTACATTTGGTAGACTCGAGTGCCGAGTTGCTCCATTGCGCGTCTGGGTTCGCAGGAGGGTTCTTGGCTGCCGATTGTAAGACCCTCTGCCATTCACCCTGTTCATCGGTGCAAAAGCTGATTGTATCATAGGGTTTGCACCTTCCAATGCCTCGCTCGGGGCGCTTTCCTATAAACTCCACAAAGACCTGGCGGCCGCGCACAATGGCCGCGCGACATGGGGGTATAGTTCAAGCACCGGCATCTCGCTGAGCCAGGCACAGGATAGTGAGGCAGCAGTCGGTGGAAGCGGAGAGGATTGGTTGGCAGATGGGACCAGCAGGGCGCAGGTCGCATCCAAGGACAGCAAGGCTGGGGCGAGGATAGGGCCGGTGTGGTTGAAGGAAGCGGGAGAGGGGAGCTTGGAGAAGATAAGTGCCGAGGGAGCCGTTGCACAAGTGTGAGTACCAAGATCAAATATTCTTATTCTGGATGCGGACTGACTCTCTCGCAGTGATCCTCTGCGATTCTGCCGATGGCTACTTGAGAAGTGTAAGGAGAGAGGCGTGAATATAAACCATCCCGCAAGGGTGATCTCCTTATCGAAAGATGAGAATGGCTTGCTTGACGGCGTTCGGATCAGCGAGGACGGCGCTGAGCGAGACTGTACGTTATCCCAGTGTGCCTGTGGCTGAATGCTAACAACAAGCAGTGTCATGCACTCACCTAGCCATCACATCCGGAGCCTGGTCACCGCGCGTCTTCGGCACACTCTTCCCCAAATCAAGAGCACGGATACCAGTCTCGCATCTCGCTGGCCACTCGCTCCTCGTGCGAAACCATCACTACAATCTAGAAGAAGAGGACAAGGAAGTCTGTCATGCAGTTTTTGCAACAGACACGCTGGGCTTCTCGCCAGAATGGTTCTCGAGAATGGGAGGAGAGCTCTATCTGGCCGGTCTGAACACTACGATGATTCCGCTTCCCGAAACAGCTACAGATGGGAAGGTGGATCCCAAGGCGATCGAACAGATGAAGCAGTGTGCGGCTGAAATGATAGGCCCTGTTGAGGGGAAGGAACTGGAGGTGAAGAGGGAAGCGCTGGTATGTATCGCTCTCCTGAGTGACAGCAATGCGGTTGACTGACTTTCATCGCAGTGTTTCCGCCCCGTGTCAGCTAGTGGTCGTCCGTTACTGTGCCGTATTCCAGATGCGGAGCTCGGCGGTGTCAAGACGCGCAAAGCAGGCGAAGGAGGCGTCTATCTTGCAGCTGGACATGGTGCTTGGGGGATCTCACAAGCTCCAGGCACTGGATTGGTCCTTTCCGAGATGATTGAAGGTCGACAACCGTCCGCGAACATTTCTGCACTGGGATTGCCCTCGTAATCTTCTATCGCACGCCTGGTGCATATCCGGTGAACGGCTCTTATTTTTCTCCCCCCCCCCCTGTCTTAAACACGAACCAAATGTATGATTAGCACTCGGTAGAATGGTGCAACTCGGACATACGGATGAGGGAAACGGAGTACGATTTCTCCATACCACGGAAGCTCATGGTGAATAGGTATGGATTATAGATGGTGCTTTACACTAAGATATTTTCAGGAATTGACTCGAAGAGCCCTGGCCCTATTTCGTGACCACAATAATACAAACCTGCTCATTCTAGAGAATTGACTGTTCTGTTGTCGAATGATGTAAAGGGGGATTGTCTACCACCTGGCAATTTTTTCCCTTTGGAGGTTTTGAGGAAGGGTAATGAAGAGAGACATTCGAAACCCCAAGATGATATGATTCTTGTTGTTCGCTGCCTCTATCTGAGCAGCAGGACAATAGAGCTAACACGTCCAAGAGAAATACATAATGATTGATATGTTAACGGAACATGACCAAGTACCGGAAGGCCAACAGTGCTGGAAATGAAAGGTTGCTGCCGGCTATTGCAACAATCCGAGCGAAGGTGTCACTCACGTCTTGAGAGAGCCCGGATGATCTTGACGATACTCATCTACTATTATCTTGGGCAAATTCACCGGTGATCTCGAAGGTTCCCGTGGGCCATCAAACCCTCCAATCGTCAGAATGACGTCAATGGGCCAACGAGCTTCATGAAGATATTATAAGGAAGCCGCCGCCGCAGGCAGAAGAGAAAAATAACCCTCGACAGTAACCACACGCCTGCTATATCTCTCGTCTTTCTACACTTCTGCTCCCCCAGACCTCAACTCATACCACAATGCCTCGCAACGGAGACGGCTCCTCGGACAACGGCCCCATCGAAGGAAACAATATCATCCACGGCGCTGGCGGCGATGTACGTACACTCTCATTCGTCTTTCTCCAGGTGCTTGCCTGCATGCACTAACAGCAATCCGATAGGACACCCTCAAGCACACGCAGAAGGTAGCCCCTCTGCCAGAAGTCGAGAAGGGAGAAGGTATGCAATCCCATTCCGATCACCCACCTCCCCCATCACATTGCATTCCCACCCTTTGCACACCCATCACACCGGGTCACTGATGAAACCATCTGCAGCACTTCCCGGACTCGATGCCTCCGGAGGCGGCTCATCAGGCCTCGGAACGGGCCAGGGCGGCTCAGCCAATGATTCCAACAAGCCTCCCGTCGTTGACCAAGCTACCAAAGGCTCATAAGCCAAAGGGGGGGGGGGGGGGGAACCACTCGGGCAGTTCTAGTATGTAGCTTTGCTTCGGAATGAGACGGTGCTCTGCAAGAGAGCGCAAGTCAAGCTGGTGCGGATACATATCATGACGTGTAATTGCATCGGATTGGAGTAAGGCATGGCATGGCGGGTGGTTGTCCAAGGGATGTACGTACGGCTGAAATGAATGGTGCCCCGCCTTTGGAATCAGCTCATGAGTGTAGTGGAATCTTCACGAATCATCGTGAAAGCCGACTGCAGGGCGATGTAGCAATTGTCGGTGTGTATGCAGTGTATTGTGGTGTGATTTTTTTTCTCGCACGCAAGACGGGTAATATGCATGCGATGATGCATAAGTGCTGACGGTATACTACGCCGAGGCTGAGACAAAGAGGGTCGGGTAAGCGAACCCCCACAATAAGCTGATAGATACGTCTGGAAGACGAGTGTAAGAACCTGGCTAGATGAGGCAAATTTTGTGAGCCAAGCCCGAGCGAGCATCACGACAGTAGAACCGAGTGTGAGAAATAAATTGTGTGAAGAGTGGTTGATTGGTTACATATGAGAGGCACCAGCTCTTGGTACTCCTTCCTCCTGTCCGCCTGGAACAAGGCGCTGTATCCAGTTCATCCCAATTCACTGCCGTCATTGATCGCTCAATTGCTACAGTAATCAAACATGTACTCCCAGTGCCCTGCTGATCTCTTTCCTACAAGCCAAAGTCGCCAAAGTCCTTCTGCGCCCACCACCAGATTGTCTAAGCCTTAGTGATCGTGAACGTCGTCGTCTCATCGAGCCCTCCGTCCACTGTGCCCCCTTCAGTGACCGAGCGACCTGTTCGCTGCTAGTCCTACGCTGCGAGAGCCCCGTCGCTAACGTGAGTTGCGCCAGGGGCTGTCTGCAAGTCGAAGAACTTTGCATCAAAGGGGTCAGAAGGGCCAAAGCTGGGATCATGGTGTCCGAAGAGGCTTGAGGAGAGGAAGACATTGTCGTCCACCAGGCATGGAACGGGCTCCAGGGAGCACCCGTTGTCGGTATCTGGGAACTGGTCAAAGTCGAAAAGAGACTCGAGAGGCTTCTCGTTGTCGTAGGTAGTGTCAGGTTGAAGAGTGAAAGGAAGGCCCAGATCGCCCGAAGGGAGGCCAGTGAAGTCGACCGACACTGCAGGTCGCACAATATCGCGGCAGGATATCGTGTCTGGTCGAGATCACAAGTGGCCTCCCTGAAGCCAGGCGTATCTGGTTGGGAGGAGTCGCAGGGCGAGTCCATGCTGTCCATGGCCAATGAGACCGGACTGGGGAAGGATGATGATGTGGTTTGGGAGGGGTCGATTGTGTCGGAGAGGAGCGAGTCGATCTCGGAGTCCGGTGTACCCACGTCGAAGCTCACGGGGAGCTCGCCAGGGAACTTCTTGCGGTAGGCTTGAAGCTCCGCGTTCTGGCGGGCGATGGTTTGTTGGGCGGCGACGAGGTCGGCCTCGAGCTTGTCCTTCTCGGCCTGGATCATGTCGTACTCCTGTCGCTTGCGCTCGCGCGAGTTGTGAGCGGCCAGACGGTTTCGCTTGACACGCTCGATGCGTCGCTGCTCCTTCTCGTCCTCTGTCTTGGCGCGCTTGCGGGGAGGCAGGCTGGTCTTGGGCTCTGGAAGCACCTGGCCCCACGACTTGCGCTTCTTCACAGCCTTCGCCTCGGCGGCGGTCGGCGGCGGCGAAGTCGAGCTGGATGGTGTCGACGCCGAGGATGCGGCGGCGGGGAAAGGGACCTGGAGATCCTCCATTTTGATTGTGGTGGTCGATGACAGGTCGACGGCGGAGGGGGTCATTTGCGGTGAAGTCATAGCCGATGTGTTCATGTGATCAAGGGCTGAAGTAATAAAAGATGGGTCCATTCCCTTGCAGTGTTACGTTGTCGATGCCTATGATGGGTTGTGCAGCGCATCTGGAGGGAGGAGCTGGAGGGGATGATATTCCAGAGGGTGCGTGAGGACAGCTGTCCTTTATGTTAGGCGGCAACTGCAGGGGCGCAGTTGCGCTTTCCCGACCAGTGGTAGTCTAATCTAAATTAGAAACGACGACCTTTACCCCGATGGGGCCGTGCGCTATCCCTGGATTTTCGACCCTCGCAGCTTGTAACGCACGTTTGCCTCCCGGAACGCACTCTACGGGCTGCTGCCGTGACCACTATCGAGCTGTCCACGCCGCCAGCCGTCGCCCGTCGAGCAGGCGGCTCGTTGCGCCGTGCTCTGGCCTCGCAATCCTCGAGATCGCTGGCCTGAACATCCAACAGCTGCTTGCGTTAGCTTAAGTTTCACATTCGGTTTCCGTTGTGTTCAGGGGAATTCTGGTGCATTCCCGCATATCTCTCCACTCCTGTGCCTCAAACATGTAGGACGACGGCTGGAATCTCACCTTGTGCTCGTTCCGCTGCAGCTCGAAATTTCACTGTGGGAGGGCTGTGCCAGGATAAGAACAAAGGCGAAGCCGCCATCCATCAGTATCACCTCAGCCTGCTGAGCGTATCCACAGTGGCACGCCGGCGTCTTACGTTCCTTGTCTCCATTTTCCTGTTTTGCACGTCACGCCCGACGATGCCGTTGCTTTTCATTGTCTATTCGCAATTGATGCTGCATGGAACGCCGGCGGGAAAGCTTCTCGAACCATCTGCACCCCATATTCTTTCATCTGTTTTCCCGCCTACCCGCCCACAACATCCACACCACCTCAATATCCCCCGCATACCCACCCAATCTACAGCGGCTTTGTACATGAGGTACCGCCGGTAGATTTGGACGATTCCGGGGTAGATTCCCTGCAGCCTGTCACATGAAAGGGTGTTTGGAGCGGCCGTGTCGAGCATGACCCTCGAGAGATTTCTCCATTTGGCTCCGTTTGTGCGTTTGGTGGCGGTTCGTCGCACCCTGCGGGCGGAATTACGACACCCCGACGGAACAGCCTGGAGCGTATCCCGATCAGGCAGCTCTATTAACCCATGAATTTCCGCTATTGCCCACCTTTGCCAACTTTTGTTCGTGCTCATACATGGTAGATAAAGATTGTCCGTCGCCACAGTTGATGGATGGAACGGCGCCGTCGCTGCAGAAGCGTACGTATGTGTCTCGTACGTGTTTCTCCCTTACGAGTCACTGCTATATCGTCTGCTAGCGTTTACGAATTCCGATGATATCGATGTTTCGCCGTTGTTCAAGGCAGCTCAATTCGGACCTATGAGGTGGCTGGAAATGAGTATGCCTGAAACGCTAAGCCGTCGTCATCGTGAATTGCGCTTTTCGATCGCGAGATCATCACGCGAGCTCGACGTTAGGGGTTCATCTTACGAGCGGCAATGAGGCAATGAGGCAATGAACATCCTTCATTGACACTTCGATATTCGTCGTCGCCAACGCCAATGCCACGAACATGCCGTCTTTGTTGGCCTCTTGGCCAACTCGCACGACGCTTTATCCATTCTGCTGCCACGTGCAATTCTGAAAGAGGCTCATCATGAGTACGCATGATTCCGCTTAAAGGATCAGAACTAGCAGTTGCTGGATCCATCGAGCGTCATTATTACGGCTAGCTCTGTCGCAATAATTGCTGGAGCACTGTACATATCTGACTTCTTGGCTGTTCACCACTCCTATCGCTGAGAGGGATGCTATTCAGGCTCTTTCGAATTATCATAGTATACAAATGCAAGATCGATAGATAGACAAACATTGTAAGGGTACTGAAAAGGTTCAGACTGTTTGAATCGGGCAACCGCCATAGTTTCAGGGCATGGAATTGCTTGAGTTGGAGTGCTCTAGAGGCATATACCATGGTTGAGTACATGTTCAAGTTTCCATTGACAGTTTAGACGCTCGACCTCTAATCTCTTCAACGGTTTGGCGAGTTTAGGCGAATTGAGTAGCCATCTCCTTGACAGACTTCTCAAGACTGTCCCATCCCTCCCCATTCTTACTCCACTTCAGCACCTCCTCTGCTCGCTCCCTCGGCACCTTGGACGAATCAGGAACCAGCCCCGGGATATCCTCCGGGAACTTGCGGTCTGGGTACTCCTTGCGGTAAACGGCGAGGAGTTGGTTGAAGTCCCATGGTTGAGCGAATCCGAAGACGCGCTCGTGGTTGACTTCGGAGTAGATGAGTGCGGAGATGTGGAGGAGCGCGCAGTCTTCGGTGGAGATGAACCATTCTATGCGCAATCAGTACGTGTTGTTTGGACGAGACCCAAACGATGCCAACTTACGCGGGAGCATAATTTGGCTATACACGTTCCACATCTCACCGCCAGTAAACTACGATATGAGGTTAGCGTATGCTTCATATGTATTTTGAATACTGGCATCACTCACGGCACTCTTGGCTATTCCGATCGTGGACGGCGCTCCCTGTTTCTCGGGCATAAGAACCTTGCTGTGGTTTATGTTTGGGCACTATCCACAACTCAATTTACTGTTCAACCCAACACTCGATAAAAACTTACGATGGTGTTGAACACAAAGTCAGGCTTATTTTCATCGACCCACTTCCAGCACGCCTTCTCCGTCTCGGTCTTCAGTGCTGCGTAAATGTACGCAGCCTTCATAAAATCCGGCTCATCTGCTGGGTGCTTCCATCCTTTCGCGATGCCGACCTCATTATAACTGTTCTGGTCCAAAACCTTTTCGACGCCGTTGTTGACGGGAAAAGTAACGGCGATAGATGAGGACGTGCAGACCACGCGCTTGATGCTCGGAGTCTTCGCAGATGCCTTGAGCGCGTTGAGGCCTACGCTGACAGCCGCTGGAATGACTACGTTGGGATCTTCGCCACCGAGAGGAGAGGCAACGTTGATAAAACCCGAGGTACCTAAACGAGATAGTAAGATACGTCAGTGATGCTTTGCAGTATGAGTATGTTAGATGGTGCTACAAACCCTCGACAACTTCGTCGTAGCAGCCTTCAACCGTCAAGTCGGGCACAGAGACGAGTTCGAAATTGGCGTCTTTGTACTTGCCGCCGAAGTAATCGTTCAGCCACTTCGATTTCTCAACATCGCGCACAGCGCCGCGGACGTTGTATCCTTTCTTGAGTAGCTGATCGGCGACGTGCGAGCCGATGAGTCCATTGACACCGGTGACGAAGATAGTCTCACCGGGATGAATGACGACGGTAGGCATTGTCACAAGGTGAACTTTCGATGAGCAGAGTTGCTGAAGTAAGCAATAAGTGGCGTAAGACTTGACTGTCGTGAAAGGTTCCAGAAAATATCAGAGACGGCGAACAATGATTTATGAGCTGAAAGTGATGTGGCGAGGAGTGGGCAGGATTCAAATACCCAGGTCTTGTGGTATGGGAGAGGAAAGCATTGGAGAAATAGGTGCCCGTTCTGAGCTTGCTTTCCTGGCCGAAAAGATTGATCTAAGCCATGAGACGCTAAATGCGCGGCTTTGGCTCACTAGCACGTCTCTATGTATATTAGTTAACTAGAAGGATCTTATGTTAGCGAATCACAAGGCGTTGAGCATAACATGTTTATCAGCATGTCGGCCGCCCAAAAACGCACGAAAAAACGCACGAAAAAGCGCACGAAAACGCACGAAAATCCTATATTAATTTCTCAGCAGCACCTCAATAACAACTTCTTAAATTTCAAACTTGGTCTATTGTATATATTTTGAGACTTGTATCTGACCCTCAAGTTAATCTTGTAGCTAGTTCTAGTCATAGCATTTCAGCTTAAAAGTAGGGGCTAAAATATGATATCTAGAGAATAGCTAGGCCACTTGCTGATAAAACACGTCAAAATAGATTTCCTCGACCATTCTTGCAATTGTTAGCGGTACTTCGTATACCATCGTGGGCAGATTGTTATTGCGCCGACTACTTATGCGTTCCTGTCTAGCAGCGGAGTTCCTGTTGACTGAGCCGTATGTACCGAGTTGAATTAAATATATAAAAGACCTGTCGGGAGGCTCGGATCCGGTGGAGGCAAAGATTGTATTCTGTTTGACTCTCCCTCTCACTTCGTACAGAGGAGAGAGGGATCTATATAGCCATCTATCGTACGATCTGTGGAGCCATCTATCGTACGATCTGTAGGGTAGCCCCTGTTGCCGAAGAGCAACTCCAAACCATAGTGAAACACCGTACGGATAGTACGGACAAGACCACTAATTTGATAATGGAGAAGAACTGGTTCGCCACGGACATAAGTTTAGTCCTTTACTAGTCCAGCTTCAGTTCATCTACATACTCGTAGTAGGGAACGCTACCCAGACTATTGTATTGGAGACTTGGTTTAGGTCCACGATAGATGTTGAACAATTCTCCTCAAAGGGGTGGATGTCTTTAAGCAGGCGGAGGCGAGAGAATATACGACAAAGTAGGATTGAAGATCAAAAGCCGGTACTACCTTCAGCCAGTCTCCCGGATATATGATCGAAGCCACGCAGCCCAATTCCCTGTCCCTCCAACGCCGACGCCATGCAAGTCCATTCCTCTTCAAACCTTCAACCACAAATTCAGCACGCCCTTCGCATACTCCACGATCTCGTCACCACCCAGCTTGCTCTCGCCGTACAGACGATCCACAAAGCTAATTGGCACCTCCGCAACCGTGCATCCCATACCCTTGGCGCGCACCATCATCTCCATCTGAAACGTGTAACCCTTACTCTCCGTGCTCCTCATCACCTTCTCCAGTATCGCCTTCTTGTACAACCTAAAGCTACCCGTCAAGTCGCTTACACCAGGCCTGAGCACCGTATCCGCGAACAAATTGGCGCCCCTTGACACAAACTTCCTCTTCAAGTCCCAGCCATATACGCCGCCGTTACCAGCATACCGCGTGCCTGTCACGATGTCGTAGTCCTTGGTCTGCTGTACCTTGACCATTTCGGCGATGAACTTGGGGTGGTGCGAGAAATCGGCGTCCATGATGATGACAAAGTTTCCGGTTGCGAATTGAAGACCGTGGACGTAGGCAGTACCGAGGCCGAGCTTGCCAGCGCGCGCGCGGATTTGGATACGCTGGGGGGTGTAGACTTTTTGGAGCTGGGCGGCTACTTCTTGGGTGCCGTCGGGGGAGCCATCGTCAACAATGATGAGTTCCCAGTCGAGATTACTGGAGCCATTGCGTTAGAGCATGCACATTCGTGTTGGGGTGCGGGGAACGGGGAACGGGGGTAACTATACTGCTCGGTGAAGGTCTTGTTGAGTAGCCATGTTATTATTGGTAAGTTGCGGCGCTCGTTGTAGGTGGGAAGGAGAACCGAGTATTTGTCTTTGGTTGCTTTGGGTGGCATCTTGACTGGGATGTCGCTGAACGAGTGACTGCAAGTGAGTGCGGAGACGTGAGGTTCTCGAAATGTGGCCCTACGAGCTATGCGCTGCGAGCGGCGCTCGGGCCACCACGGAAGCCAGGACCCCCTTTCGGAAACGACCACTTACAGTTCGCCAAAGTCCGATAGATATTGGGAACAACAGTCATGTCGTCGCGGAAGAAGAACCTGTTGCTTGCTTTTGATGCATTTGGTACGCTCTTCCGACCCAACGTGCCGATTCCACAAGCATATGGGAGAGCAGCATTGCGTCATGGGATCCGCTGTGTCGACAAGCCAGAGCATGAGCTCCAGCCTGAGGACTATACGCCAGTAAAGGAAGCTTTCTCTCAGGCGTTCAAACACGAAGCTGCGCAGAACCCCAATTACGGCAAAGCCACGGGGCTGGGGGCAGAGCAATGGTGGGCAAACGTACGATTTTCCCTTTGAATGTTTGTTTGCTTTGGATTCTTAACGTGCATAAAGGTAATTAGAAACACATTGAGACCCTTCTTGAAGCCTCCACAAGAGGTCCCAGGAGCTCTGGTGTCTGAACTTCTGAGCCGGTACTCGACGAGAGAAGGCTACGACCTTTTCCCGGATGTCCTCCCCTTCTTTCGTATGCTCGAAACCCCGGCACTGCAGAAGTCTATCACGCCTGTCTGGCCATGGGACAAAACCATTGTCGGTGTTATCACCAACTCGGACGATCGCGTACCTTCCGTGTTAAGATCCTTGGGTTTAAGAATTGGCCCTGGACGCGTTGGCAGCTCGACCAAACGCAGCGCAGGAGCCACGATCGAGGACGACATCACGTTCGTGGTCCTATCGTATGATGTGGGGTTTGAGAAGCCAGATAGAATTATATTTGAGGCTGCGGAGGAGATGCTTAGGGAAACGCTTGCGGGGAGCAGTGAGGATGTGGATGAACAGGGTGTCGATGGATACGAGAAATTGTATATCGGTGATGAGTTTAGGAAGGATTACGTGGGGGCTAGGGCGGCCGGATGGCATTCTGTATTGGTGGATAGAGGAAGGAAGCTGGAAGACCCGTTGATTAGGGTAGGGGCTTCGGAATGTGAAGAGGGCTCAGACTTTGAGGGGCAAGTCGAGGTTTGTGCGAGTTTTGAGGCTTTGTATCATTGGAGGCCAGACAACAGCTAGGTTGCATACCTGATGACGTATCTCTCCTTACGTCCATCTTTATGAATTTGCCATCCACCTGGCGATTGAACTCTGTTTGTGTCCAGGTGCCCGCCGCAAGTCGAGCACTTTGGAGAGTGCAACTTCGCCCTTATTACCCCATCCTGCTGCACCCGCCTTGACCTCAGGCCGCACATTCACGTACCAGCTCCAAGCTTTGTTGTCTAGCTCGTCTTTGCTTAAGACGCAGGCCCATGATTCGTACAAAAGGTCTAAAGCGCGGAGTAACATGGCCAGATTCTGTTCTTTCGCTGCCATAGCTTTCTTTCCAGAAACTGGTCGCCCACCTGTGGCATTCTTGGATTCGAAAGCGTTCCTCAAGTAGGCCCTGGTACCTTCTGGCTTGTAAATGGGTAGTTCAGAGGCTGACTCCTTTCTATCTCCTATAGTCACTGGACCGTTTGACCGTTTGAGAGCTTCTAGATCGACACCCCATAAGGCCGGTTCTTCTTCATAAACGAGGGTTGCTTGAGTGTCCGCCAGAACCGTCTCATTCGTACCCACCCGAGAGATTCGTGACCTGTCTTCCGGTAGTTGGGTTTCCTCGGCATCGAACACTGTTCCTTGAGTAGAGGCTGGCGGTTCGTCTTCTTTCCATTCGTACCCCCAGCGCTTCATGATCCTAATCTCTCGACCCATGACCCGGATCTGAGGCTGCCCTTCGCCCCAGCCTTGCTCATCCGCTGTCATGCCATGCTGTATACCAATGGATTTGGCTTTGCTCTGACTGTTGGCGCTACATACCGCTTGTGCAAGGCTCAATCTGCTTGATAAGGGCTGTTCTGGCATGGTATATTTCAAGAGTGCAACGGCGAATGCTAGCACAACAGGAGCACGATTTGTGTAGACTACCGTCTCTTTCAGCTCGTCCGCGTCCATATGCACCTCCGGTAGCGCAAGGGATGCTTCGTAGGTCGCTGGATCCAGTATCATCCCATACGAAGGTTTTGGCTTCTTCCCTGGGGGATTCGGCGCTGCAGTTGTTGATATGTCGCTCGAGGTTCGCTTTTTGGTTACTCGTTTTGCAGCATTAAGTACTTGTCTGGCCAGTTTCTCATCTCCAAACAATGTCTTGAGACTATCGAACTCCGCCTTGGCGATTTCAGGTGGTCTAGTCGCGTTAGTGAGCGTGACACGCGAAAGTGACTTGCTCTCACGTGATCAATTTGGAGCTTTGCAGGTCTTTGACCTTTCCCATTGCTTGCGCAAGCGGTACTTTGGCATCCTGCGACAGAAACCGAAGCAACGTCTGTACATCATGTGCTGAAGTCATTGTGGTAGAGTGTGGAATGCGGGGTTAAGGTTCAGAGCGCCTTTGGATCTCTCAAGTTCAGCACTCGCGCGCTTAAGATCGGAGCTGGCGCGGCTAACGCTTGGACTCTTCGCGACCTTCATCTTTACACAACTCAAGCTCTTGCGTCAACTTGCCCTGCCGACCGGGTGCAGGCCTCCAGTATTCATCAGTTCGGCTGCAGAAAAAACGGCATGGCATTTCGAATATCTCTCAACAAGACCCAGGCGGGCGCGAAAACGAAGGCAGAAGAAGATACAAAAGCGCGTGAAGAGAAGAATGCGCTGGACAAAGTCATGGCGGATCTCATTGACGAGCACGGCGATGATGCTAATGTGTTTGGAGAGTCGGAGAAAGATCACGATCCAGAACACGACGTCTTCGTGCCAACAGGCGCAAAGAGGCATTTCACCGGAAGGCCCAAGTCGATGAAGAGCGGGCCTGGCACTTTGGCACCCGAGCCTGGTGTCGGCTTCCCGAGACCAGGAGGGGCAGGAGGGCCTGGAGGGTTCGTAGGACAAACACCATGGTTCGGTAACGCTGTGCCGCGGGGTCCAGCGGCTCTCGGAGGACGTAGAGACGAGAACGTGTACGGCTCTGTTGTAGCAAAGGCTTCCAATCTGCCTCCCACCATTGATACACGCCGCATAGAGAATCTTTTCGCTGCTTTCCCATCACTGAAAGTTACGAAAGTGGAGAGGCTCCCCCCTTCCCGTCCCTCTAGCCCGTCCCGAACATCACGACCCTCCGGTACGATGAAAATCATCTTCGACAAGGATGCAAACGCCCGAGACCTAGACGATGCGATGAACAAAATGAACGACAAGCGCTACCTGGGGCAAGGGTACTATCTACATCTTGATCGGTATCTTGGCGGGCAGAGCATCAGTACGAAACAACAAGAGGTGCCTTTCGGGGCCACTTTACAGGAAGTGGAGGTTTCCAAAGGTTATGCTCCTCCGCCGGAACTTGGAGGAAACAACAGGATTGGTCAACGCGAAGAGGCCATGAACAAACGACTACTCGTTACTGCCAGTGCACCGCCTGATCCAGAAACGATCAGGCTCATACATCGAACCATTGAAGGTGTCATCGAAGGCGGTATCGAGTTTGAAGCAGCCTTGATGCAGGACCCCCATGTACAAGAAGAGGAGCGCTTCGCCTGGCTCTTCGATCAGAACCACCCTCTGAATCGATACTACAGATGGCGCCTACACGAAATTATCAATTCATCAACAAGACCCGATGTCTTCCATCGTCAACCAGACTGGAAGGGACCCAAAGAAACTCTCTCCGATGAGTACGCGAGCGATTTGTGGGATCTTGGTCAAGGACCGGAGCGGTCTGATTCCGATGATGAGGAAGAGGAACGATCCACGCGAATCACGATCCCACTTGGCGAAAATTACCCTGGACGGATTGATCTGGGCTATGGATTATTGAGCCCGCGGTCCCGTGCACTCCTGATATGGTTACTTGCCTCGATACCGCCAAGCAGTGTTCTGTACGACGAAATCGCCGCTTTCTCAGTCTTCGCAGTTGATCATGTCGGCAAAGGGATGGATGAAGTGGTTCATCTTCTCGTGACGAACATCTTCCAACCATTCTTCTTCTCAAAAGCCAACCCGAAATATCGTTCAGATGCACAAGACGGCGAGAATGAAATTCGCAAGCGCAATCAACTACCACAGATTGTTATCAACGGCTTACGCATCATCTCAGATGTCGCCTTGACAACATCGAAGGAGTCGGGTCTCTGCTACAAATACCGCACGGTGATCGCCAACCAACTTGCCGAACGCAAAGTGTTCGAGTACCTCGAGAGATTGCCTGCCCAGGTATCCATGGGTCGTGTGGCTGAGACGCAATTCCGTGAAGATATCAACGCAATCCTCAAGGTATGGGAAAATGAAACGTTGTTTGAAAACCTGAATGCCTTCAAGCATGCATTCAATGCGCCGACCTGGCAAAGGGAGCAAGAAGAGCACGAGAAGAAGCTGGCTGAGCGCAGGCACCTGAAAAAGAGTGTTCCCAGACCAAAAGCCGCAGACTCGGGGGGCAGTGAAGGGGATGATAAAATGGACATGGATCAGGTTGACACGGCCGCTGTCAATGCTATGGATGGCGCAAGCGATGAAAAAGACTTGTCTGGACACTCGCCAGCGCCCGTAGAGAATGCAACGACGAAGAAGGAAGGTGGCAAGGAAGGCGATGGTGTGGAGATCCCTGGAGAGACAGCTGCAGCTCGAGCTCGTCGCTTGCGCCCAAAGGCCGAGGACATGTTTGCTTTCGATGGAGAGTAAGATGGTCAAAGATTCAACGTGACTGGTGTACTGGGCTCGTTTATCGGGCGGCTCTGGGCCTATAATCACAACCACCCACCGCCACGGCTTTGGAAAAAGAAGGACTCCTCTTTCCCAAACTCTATATAGACGGTAGCCTCTAGATACCCTGATGACGCCATGAAAGAAGAGCAATTGGCAATCACGCGAGACGGCTTCGCCCGCCGTGCATCCCATGTGCATCCGGGCTGGCTTGCCGGTCAAGACATGTCCATATAGCCAGACAGCACAAGGGCCGGTGTTCCCATGTGCATATCACGCATGTCGACGCTCGCAGAAAGGAAGACGGGCAGCAGCCGTTCTATGCAGCAGCAGCACCAACCAACCCCCCGCCCTCGCTTGACAACAGAGAGCTTGCGGCCTCGCCCGCTTCTCCACATCACGTCTGCCTGGCCCTCGCCTGCTGTTCAATCCCAACCAGGACGGAGCTGTCTGGAGGTGTGTACGTCGACTTATCGCGTATTCACGTGCCCGGACGTGATTGGCCTGCCCTTGGCTACGCTGCGAGATCTCCGACCCTCACCGTACTTCACTCGTTCGGCCCCGCCAAACAAAACCTTCACCCCCACTGTCTCTCACAAACTCTGCAGAGCCCAGGAGTCCGCAGCCTGGCCTTGAGTGCACAGCGAGGCCAAGCCCCCCGCTCCCCTCCCGGCGACCTGTCCGCTGCACCTCCGCGTTCCCACCCACGCAGCCCACAATGCCGTGCTTCTTGGGCCTCGCGGTCAGCATCCACACGCCAAATGGCCCGCTGCCCGAGCATTCGGTGCAGAAACAGTCACGAGCCCACCGCATCACGTCGTATATACCTGTCCCGCCTGCAAAGACGCCCGCCGGCTCCTCGAAGCCAGAGCAATCGACCTTCGCCATCTCCATCACATTGCTCACCCCCGGCCTCCACGTGCCGTACTCGGCACCCAAACCCACGAGCGAAGACCCCAGCCCCCGGCCGAAGGTGGTGGGCGGTGTCCCGACGTTTGGCTCCCCTGCCGAGCGGGGCAAGGCCAACGCCGCCGTCATTGCCCCATACAAACCTCTCACCACATCACAAAACGAGACCATCGCCGCATACATATATTTTGATGGCAGGGCAAAGGAAGAGGTGGCGACGCTGCTGCGGCGCGGTGAAGAGACGTGGGTCAATTCGCGGTGGGTCAGCGTGCCCGAGTCAGAGGGTGGCGGTCTGGCTGAGCGAGAGTTCCTGTTCCGTGAAGTTGGTCTCGAGCGATGGCTTAATGGGCTGGATCTGGAGGGCAAAGATGTCGCGGCCACGATAGAGCGGAGAAAGCAGAGGCTGGAGAAGAAGCGGAGGAAAAAGAGGGAGGCCCAAGGCAGCGACGACGACGACGAGACCAAGATACACAAGAACGGGGTGCTGCGATATGGAGACAACAAGGATGCGCCGGTCGAGACACTATCGGGGAACGAAGACTTCTTCACGTCTGATTCGGACTCGGAAGATGAGGGTCCGCAGCCCGAGGCAGCAGGACAGATCAAGGTCGCCTTGTTCCGAGTACTGGCCAGCGGAGAGATTAAGCGCGGCGAGTACTCACCACAATTCGATGCGCACGACGATGATGAAGCGACGGGGCAGAACGGAGGTGGAGACGGCGAGGACGTGGACCACACCACGAGTTTTGCGAAACCAAAGACGTTGGATCCCAAGTCAATCAGCACCCAGACTGTGACGGGCATCGATCCGCCGGACAAGCCATATGCCGTCTTCACCTTTCTGTATCGTGGCGAGCGTAAGTAATGGCAACTTTTGTCAGTTTGGACCAGCTGACAAACACCAGGTCAACTACGCAAGATGGGTATTCTGGCCTCTGACAAGGCAAAGGCATCACCCGTCACCACGCGAAGGAAATCCGGAGGGCTTGATCTGAGCGCGCTGAAGCCGTTGAACGCGACGACGGGTACCAAGAACTTTGGTGGCTATCGAGACAAGGACGCCAAGTCGAAGAAGAAGGACGCAGATGCCATGGACAGCGATGCAGACGACGAGGATGAAGTCAAGGTCAAGGTTGAACCTGTCGATGACGACGACAAGGATTCGGATGGTAAAGCGATGCTCTCACCAGAAGATGCCATAAGGCAAGGCGAGCTCGCAGAAGGCGTGCGAAAGATCAAGGTCAGTCGATTGGTAGCCTATTATCCACGTGTTGAACTGACTCGGAATAGCTCAAACGCCAGCACTCGGCCGAACCTGTAGGCCAACCAGCCGCATCATCGCTCGACCGCGGCGTTTCCGGCTCACCCATCTCGGGAGCGCCTGGAAGCAACAGCGACACTCCAGCCGAGTCGTCTGCTACCGTCAAATCATCGATACCCGACCTTGGCTCAGAAGGCACGGTAGGCTCACCCTTCAAGAAGCACCGTGCCTCGTTGCCCGGGTTTGACGAGGGCATGCGCAAGAGTCTAGGAGCCACGCTGGCGGGAGCGTCGTCACAGAAGGAGCGCGGAAACTCGGAGGGAAAGCCAGCCCACTCCAGCCTGATAGAGACGAAGATGGACGAGGATGATGAGCTGTGACTGTGGGAAGTGAGGATGCAGAGTGCTTTGGGATGAAGTGCGCACATCCCTCGGCGGAGATGAATGGCATGCAACAGCACACAACTGGCGAAGACTGCAATGACGGCACCGTCGGCGCGCGAACAAACGAAGGGCGTTGATCCTTTGTAGACAATGCTTCTTGCTCTGTATCGACCATGACGGAACCGCCGCGCGACGGTTCGGTAGGTCGGTTTTGGACGGAATTGTTTTCAGCGGGTTCAGGTGTACGATTCGAACTTGCTTTTCATTGGAATCGCGAAGCTGCACAGGGCGGAGATTTGGATAAAGAGAAGCTGTCCTGTCTCTGTATCTTTTTTTTTCGACATACGGCCCGGATACATGGGGTGTTCATTGTCTCGTTCAGTCCATGTTGGGAGGGGCCTTCGTGTCCCGGGACTCTACTCACCTCTTTTCATTTGTTCTAGTGGGTGAATGGAGCAGATCTCGATGTATGGGTGCATGCATGTGTGCGCGTGTGTGCGCAATGGGTTGGGGGTGTGAGTGGTGCATGCATGGTGGGTAGGTGGGTTAGTGAAGTGTGGTAGATGATGGCGTGCGCATGCGCGTGTGAAGGGGATGGATGATGGATGTGGAGGGGGGAGGGGGCTATTGAGTAAAATGATCAATATTACCTCGCAAACATGGAGTAATGCCAGATGCTCGGAATGTGATGGATGCTACAATAAGCTGTCATGGATCGCGCTCGTGATACATTGGGAGGGAACTATGGCTGCTGCTGAAGAAGTTTATAGCTTGAAGTCAGCACTACCGATCTCCCACCCCACAACCCCGTCTGTCTTCCTCGAAGCCAGCTTCTCGGCCAGCGCGACCTTCTTGTCTCGATTGCGCTCGGTGCAAAGCTCATAGATGGTGCTGAGGTTGAATACCGAAGAGTAGAAGGGCGCGCTCGTGTCGACAAGATGGACGAGCAGATTCTTGGCTGCGGCGATGCGTCCGGTGTACAGCAAACATACGGCCAAGTTCTGCGTGACCATGGCATCGTCCGGAAACTTGTCGTGCAGGGTCTGAAACGAGGATGCTGCGGCTGCGTAATCAGAGTTGGCGAGCTGGATCAAAGACTCCAAGGAGCCATCGACGAGCTCATCCGAACCCGATTCCGGCATGGATGAAAGACAGTGCCTCGCGGCTCGAATGTCCCCCCCGCGTAGCCAGACCAGCGTTTCCATGATCAGGATCTCGTGTGATTCGGGCGCTTTGGGCAGAGTGCCCAAATGACGGCCTGCTCCTTCCAAATCACCCATTTCCACCAGCACGTTGGCGACCCGTATGCCGCAGTCGCGAAGCCGGGACCGCCACAGCGTCTTCTCCTCCCGCGAGTCCGCCTTGAGGATATTCTCGCGACACTCACGCGCGAGTTCGTAGTAGCCCATGATGCCTTTGCGTGGTTCCCCATAGCCCAGCGCGGCGAGTCGCACCACCAGGATGCGGAGGTCCCAGGGTACAAGGTGGGCGTTGGTGAGCGGGTGTCGATAGAATGCACTGTTCAGGTCGCCCAGGACCTTTGATTCCTGGGCGGCCAAAGCATGCTCCGCTATCAGGCACAAGCACGCCAGGCGGATATGTATCAGATGGAAAAGCGTATCGCAGTCGGTCGGGGATGCTGCCGTCACGATGTTCCTCGAGGCGGCAATGGCAGCCAGGCGGAAGTGGCCGGACAGCAGCAGGGTGTCGATGGGGGACGAAAGAGAGGGATTGTTCGGGGCATTCAAAAACGGGGGAGGGACGTTCGAGGCCGGGAGGACATGGTAGACGTGCGGGTCTTGGAGGAAGGAGAAGTCCTTTGCGACGTGCGGCGGCCGCGGGGATGCCTCCGACCGGTCGCGCCGAGCATTCGAGGAGGGGGGGACGCTGGCGGCACTCACGGCCAACGGACTGGGCGGTCTTGTCAGCGCACACACACACACACACGCCCGGACGATGGGGGTCTGGATGGAATAGCAGGGCAGCCGTACTCGTCTATGTCGGCATCGCTGTCGGTGTCCAGGGGCCCTCGAGTGGAGCGTCGAGGGATGGCGACTGGAGACGTCAGTGGTGTCGTACCGCAATAAAGCATACGAGAGGGCGCCTACCACGCCGTCGCTCATCGCCACTTGCAGCACGACCGTGGCTGCTCCGGACTCCTTGTGGGATGTGCGGCGACGGCTTCATCAGGACATGTCGGGGAGGCTGATGGTCTAATGGTCTACTGGTCTACCGGTCTACTGGTCTACTGGTGGTCTGCCTGTCCGCTGCCCGCGCCAGCTCCCGCCCGCCTGCGTCCGACCTTCGGAGCGGGGCAGAGCGCCGCCAGCCCGCACCGCCAATCACGGCCGGCTCGCCCAACCTGCGCTTAGACATCGGCCCTTCCTTCGGGCTGGGTTTTGCGCGCTGGCTCATTGTGCGGTGCGGAGAGCTTTTGACTCGACGATAAAACACCTGCCGCGTCCGCTCACCGACACATCGCAGAGGAGCGCGCACGCCCAAGTCCCCCATCTCACGCCCTGCTCCCCCCCTCCATCCCACTCCACTCCACTCCACGCCACGCCACCCCACGCCGCCCTGCTTTCCTTGCTCTTTTTCTTTCTCTTGTTTCCATTCCCATTCCGCCATGCAGTCCAGAAGCAAAGCCATCCAGGCTCTCAAGAGCTCCCGATGTTTCTCCACCTCGACCCCCAGACCCGCCGTCTCGCCCTACCGGAAGGCGGCACAGGCTGCCACCTCGAAGCTCGTGAGAGAGGATGTGAAGAGGCCCCAGAGCACCGCCGCTGCCGCAACCGCGGCCCCAGACCGGAGGCCTCGCCCGGCGCCCGCCTTCAATCGTGAGGACTACACGCCCCAGCCGTTGAGGCGACGGGAGCCCGAGATGGACCATTCGTTTGTGGGCATGAAGGGCGGAGAGATCTTCCACGAGATGATGCTCCGGCAGGGCGTGAAGCACATCTGTATGCCCTTCCCGTGGTCGCGTGTCAATTCCTTCGTGCGGTGTGTTTGCGGGACCCATTGCTGACGTGACCGCCTCAGTTGGCTACCCCGGAGGTGCCATTCTGCCCGTCTTCGATGCCATTTACAATTCGCCGCACTTCGACTTCATCCTCCCCAGGCACGAGCAGGGTGCTGGCCACATGGCAGAGGGCTATGCCCGCGCCAGTGGGAAGCCCGGTGTCGTCATCGTCACCTCGGGCCCTGGCGCCACCAACGTGGTCACCCCCATGCAGGATGCGCTCATGGACGGCACACCCATGGTCGTCTTCTGCGGACAGGTCGTGACGAGTGCAATTGGGTCCGACGCTTTCCAAGAAGCCGACACAATTGGTATCACGCGAGCATGCACAAAGTGGAATGTCATGGTGAAGGATATTGCTGAGCTTCCGCGGAGGATCAACGAAGCCTTCGAGATCGCCACAACGGGACGTCCTGGCCCCGTCCTTGTCGACCTGCCCAAGGATGTGACGGGCGGCACCCTCATGCGCCCGATCCCCATGGCGAGCTCCCTCCCTACCCACCCGAGTGCGGCAACCGTCGCCGCAAAGGAAGTGAGCAGGAAAAACCTCGAGTCATCCCTCAGGCGCTCTGCCCATCTGATCAACATTGCCAAGAAGCCCATCATCTACGCTGGTCAGGGTATGGTGAGCGTCCCCGAAGGCCCGAAGCTTCTGAAGGAGCTTGTGGAGAAGGCCCAAATTCCGGTGACGACAACCCTTCAAGGCCTGGGCGCATACGACGAGCTCGACGACAAATCCCTGCACATGCTTGGTATGCACGGCTCTGCGTACGCCAACATGGCGATGCAGGAGGCGGATCTGATCATCGCTCTCGGTGCCCGTTTCGACGACCGCGTTACTCTGAGCGTTGGCAAATTTGCCCCCGCCGCAAGGGCGGCGGCGGCAGAAGGCCGGGGTGGCATCATCCATTTCGAGATTATGCCCAAGAACATAAACAAGGTGGTGCAGGCCACCGAAGCCGTGGAAGGCGATGTCGTGACAAACCTGGGCCTGCTCCTGCCCTACGTCAACGAAGTCAAGGAGAGGCCGGAGTGGTTCTCGCAAATCAATGATTGGAAGGCGCGCTTCCCATGGAACTATGAACGCGAGGGCGAGAACGGCCTTATCAAACCCCAGACGGTGATCGAAAAACTGTCAAAACTCACCGAGAACATCAAGGATGAGACGGTCATCACCACCGGTGTCGGGCAGCATCAAATGTGGGCTGCACAGCACTATAGGTGGAGGCACCCGCGTACCATGATCACCTCGGGTGGCCTTGGTACCATGGGTTACGGTCTTCCCGCCGCCATCGGGGCAAAGGTCGCGCGGCCGGACGCTCTGGTGATTGACATTGATGGTGATTCCTCCTTCAGCATGACGCTGACCGAGCTGTCCACCGCCGCCGAGTTCAACATTGGTGTCAAGATCATTATCCTCAACAATGAAGAACAGGGCATGGTCACCCAATGGCAATCTCTGTTTTACGAGGACCGCTTTGCGCACACACATCAGCGCAACGCCGACTTTGTCAAGCTCGGTGATGCCATGGGCATTCAGGCACAGCGTGTCAGCAAGCCCGACGAGTTGGAAGACAAACTCAAGTGGCTCCTGAACTCTGAAGGCCCGGCTCTCCTGGAAGTTGTTACCGACCAGAAGGTACCGGTCCTGCCCATGGTCCCTGCAGGGAACGGCCTACACGAATTCTTGGTGTATGATGAAGGTATGTCTCCACCGGTTCCCTCCCCTCGAGCTGGATGTTGGCCAGTCTTGCTAAATTCGTCGCAGCGACCCAAAAGAAGAAGCGTGCCCTGACCAGGGAAAGGACGGGCCGCTAGAGCCGTGGGTACCAGTCGTTGAAACATTTAAACTTCTTCACTGTATATTCTCTTGGCGGACGATAGGCGTTTGTTTCGGAGGTGGGCGTTCGTTTCACTCATAGCGTTTGGTTAAAAAAAAAGTCATCGATAGCGGAAGTGAGTTTGTTCTGATATGCACGAGCATGTATGTGGATGGAGGGATGGATGGATGGATGCACGCATGATATTTCATCTCGATTTTTGTTTCTCCGAATTGCGGAATACCTGTGCATCCATCGGTGTTGGAGTAAGACGTATACAATATCCACCTTGTTTACCACCCAGTTTTTGTTCACGGTCGAGTATTTGTTTGAGCGCCTACCGTGGTTCCCGTTGAAGGCTAGTCTGATTGTGTGTAGACCATTGAACCCTTCTTCCTATTCGAGGTAGCAGCGTGCTCGGTCCATCAATATCTATTGTTGAGGTCTTTGCATTCGCCGAAAGCGACAGTGGGGAAAACAAGACATATTCCAGGCTCAGGCCTCGCTCTTCAGCATGCCACGACGTTTTACACTTCCTATCCATCCGCCCACGTCCTCCTCGGCCAGTCTACCAACGGCGTCCACGAGCGACAAACCGACAGACATCGAATCGAGTCGACGACCGGCTTCGTCGGTATGCCCCATTTCCCGAAGACGAACACCGGATTTCGACAACTTTCACCCGAAGCAGCATCGTGTACAACATCTACCGGTCGGGATATCAGGACAGCTTTTCCCAGCCCAAGCAAACCGATGCCACCTCCGACCACGCAAAATCCTGGGTACCTTTGTGTGCCCAACACTCCGACCTACCGATCGAGATCCCGGTCGACAACATCGTTTCCCTCTCCACACTCGTCATGCAGCACCACACCATCGACCCCCTCTCAGTCGCCGTCCCTGCACCGCACCACCACCGTCAAATGTCCACGCACCATCGGTGGAACATGCAAATGCCAGAAGGCTGCCGAACAAAAGCGAAGGGGAGTGGTGAAATCATACAGCAACCCGAGCATGAGGGTCGCTCACATGGCCGAGCAGAGGGATGGTAGCGGTCGTTTGAAAGAGCGGGGACCGGGATGGGGGGAAGAGGTGGGGAGCCTGGGGAGGGGTATGGGGAGGAGGGAGTGGTTGATGAGTCTTCAGGAGCCGAAGATGGACGGGGAGAGGAGGGGCGAGGTGTTGGAACAGAGACGGAGACTGGGATGCGACCAGGCAAAATATGCCAGCTTCGTTGTGAATGGGTCCGAAGGACGGGACCCGACCTTGAGCAGCGCTGCGGAGAAGAAGGGAAATGCGGTGAAGGTTGTGAAGTTGAGGTCGTTGCGGAAAGGGCTGAAGAAGAGATTGGGGGATTTCAGGCGGTCCATCTCTTGTGGTAGAGCGGAGTGGGAGAGGCTATGAGGGATCCGGTCGAAGGAATAGCGTTTGGGTATTGGGGGTTCATACTGTGATGTGCCGGCTTCTGTATTGTATGGATACTGTAGAATAATCCGTGGAGTGTCCACCACCTACATAGTATATTTAATTCGACCTTTTTACGTCTAGCCCAGATCCGACCGGTTTGATAAGCAGGATCCTCCTTCCGCAAACTCGCGCTGATCAATTGCATGCGTCCGAAATGACCGAGGGGGGATTACAATACAACCTTGCCACAGCACCGCCACTCTCTGTGCAGGAAGCGACGGGAAGAAACAACAGACGGACACCTGATGACAGCGTGACAGGAGGGCATCGACTGATGTATATTCGAACGCATTGAGCGAAGGAGCCGCAGGCAAAAAAATCACTCCAGGAACAAGAGGGCGGTGAAGGAGCTGGGCGGACTGAGCGACCTGTGATTGGGCTACGCGCTGCTGGATCGAGCATAGCGGGGTGCGACCAAATCTCGGAACTGAAGCGTCCCTGGCAGGCGAAAGTGGTGTGTTGCCCAGGGCTTTGGACTATCTTTAAAGCCGCCTCCTGGGCTCCGACTTCCCCCCTCCTACCCGCCCTCCAATCCGCCGGGACTTTGATAGACGCCATACGCCACCGTCCGGCACGTCTTTCCTACTGTCGCGTCCTCTGTCGTTTTCACGCGCCGAGCCCTCCTCCTCCTCCTCCTCCTCCTCCTCCTCCTCCTCCTCCTCCTCCTCCTCCTCTTCTTCGTCAGGTTCTGGCAGGCAACATGTGAGGCGCCCTGCTACCTCCTATCGCGACGGCAGCTGGCTAAACATGGCACAGGAATTCGACCACGGTTCTGTCGCCAATGGCGCAGGACACGTACTGGGACTCCTTCGAGGAGATCTCCAAGTACAATGTCTCACTCAACTACGCCGAGCGCCTGTGGCTCGCGTGGTACGCATACATGCAGAACGACATTCTCGCCACGGGCATCATGTCCTTTGCTATCCACGAGGCCGTCTATTTCGGCCGGTCGCTTCCGTGGATGATCATCGACGCCATACCCTACTTCAGAAAGTACAAGATTCAAGACGTGCGATTCTCCATCTTGCTCCCATTGCACCGGCGCTGACCCAGGTACCAGCAAAAAATCCCTACCGCCTGGGAACAGTGGCAATGCGCCCTGCTCGTCCTCCTCTCCCACGTTACCGTCGAGCTCCCGCAGATCTGGTTCTTCCACCCTCTATGCCAGTACTTCGGTATGAGCACCAATGTTCCTTTCCCGAGCATCTACAAAATCGCCTTCCAGGTTGCCGTCTTCTTCGTCATTGAAGACGCATGGCACTACTGGGTACACCGCGCCATGCACTGGGGCCCGCTTTACAAGCACATCCACAAGATCCATCACCAATACTCTGCTCCTTTCGGTCTCGCCGCCGAGTACGCCTCGCCGATCGAAGTCATGGTCCTCGGCTTCGGCACCGTTGGTGCGCCCGTTCTCTGGACCTGCGCTACCGGCGATCTGCACATCCTCACAATGTACATCTGGATGGTCCTCCGTGTACTGCAAGCCATTGATGCGCATAGCGGCTACGATTTCCCTTGGAGTCTGCACAATTTCCTGCCCTTCTGGGCTGGCGCCGAGCACCACGACGAGCATCACGAACGCTTCATCGGCAACTACGCCAGCAGCTTCAGGTGGTGGGACTTTGTCCTTGACACCGAGGCCGGCGCTGAGGCGTCCAAGAGGAGGCGTGAGAGGAAGATGCAGGCGCTAAAGAAGAAGGGACAGTAGTAGACATGGATAGGACGGTTGTGTTTGCCGCTCCGTATTCTCACGCCGCTGGCTATTTTTACGGCCACATTTTGGATGGTGATACTCGGCGTTGCATTGGACGGTGAAGCTCAAGCTCGCTGACTGGAGGCAGCCTTGACAGGGTGGTTTTTTTAGTAACGGGTGGAAGAGGGGGTTGCATACCGTAGTAAAGGTCGCATAGACCCAGCTATAACCTAATACTATATCACAGCCGATTTCGCAACGGTGTTTTGTCGCCAAGTGAGAGGTGCGCAAGATGCGAAACTCGATGTTCCTATTCACGGTGAAATGCGAACATTCCAAACCTCGCATCGTATTGTTGATTAGTCACCCTTGGGTGCACGGTTGACGCGTCGGAGCGTTCAACTTCAAGCTCCAACTTTCTACTTTCTTTCGGCAACCATCAACGCATCGTGACGCGGCCTCACCCCAAAACCACGCAGTACGACGCAGTTTCTCCACGCGCCCAAAAATGTCCGGACCTCCGGTTATCCGCCAGGAATACATTGCGCGCATACGATATTCGAACGCGCTTCCGCCGCCGCCATGCCCTCCAAAGCTGCTCGACATCCCCAATACAGGCCTCTCGAGCGGACAGTATACTTCGGCGGGGTTTGCCTCCAGGCTGGCTCGAGAGCAGCCTCTGAACATCGAAGCAGACGCAGAATTGGGCATGCCGATCGATTTGGTCGGCATCCCGGGTGTCTTTGACGGCGATGAATCCGGTAGGGAGCGCACACATGCAAGGCAACCCTTCAAGACGCCTGACTGACCCGCGCTCTAGCCATCAGCGCGCTTTCAAACCCACCTCCTCTGCACCCCGCCGACCGAGCCCTGATGCGAGGGCCAAATGCGCTGGGCAAGAACTCCACCAGCGCCTCGAGCGCATCATTCCTGCGGCGCACTGAATATACCACCTCTCACACAGCCGGTTCATCCAAGTTCGAATCGAGCAACTCGTCCAACACGATGCGTCTGCGAAAGAAGCGAGCACGAACCAACGTGACGGAAGACAACCCCACCCACATCTCCCGCCACGTCCTTCGCGGGTTCAACATCGCCTATCCCGAAGACGCGCACACCGGCGCCGACACAGCCGACAACCTCCGCGGCGCGGATATCCTTCCAGACGAAAAACAAGCTTGGAAAGCGCCAAAGCACCCGCGCAACCCCAAGCTCGAATGCATAGGCTCGTATCCTCTGCTCCCAGACTGGGACGCCGTACCCGACACGGGCTCGTACATGCTGCACAAGTTCTCTGCCGCTCCGATCAACAACCCCAACGACCCCTCTTACGATCCACGGTTGGACGTCGCAGTTCTCCGCCCCATAGGCCAGACGATCCAAGATGAAGAAGCGTATGACCGAGAACAAGAAGCCCACAAGCTGGACCCTACAACCCCCTTCCCCATCCCACGCTTCCACTACGAATTCTTCCTCCCCTCCGACCGCAGCAAAGTGCAAAGCATCAAACGCAACCTCACAACCAACAACCCAGACGATCCCACCATCGAGTTCGATGAAGAGCGAGAAGAGGGCGACGAACCCATCCGCAAACTCTTCAAGTACGAACACGTCCGCACATACGAGACGGAGAAGCTATCCGGGGATCCGACGCGCTCTTATGACGACGTTGTCGCGCTCGCGCTGCATGATCCGGACGTGCATAGGAATGAGCCGTTGAGAGATGGGCATCTGGACAGGGCCGCGTATTTCTATCCGATTGCGCAGAGAACCGTCATTCGAGCCAGGAGGCCGGGCAAGGTCGAAATGGCGGCTGAGCAGCAGAAGGTGCATTTCATCGACTTGGCTGCGAGGGAACCCGAGGCCGAGGTGGAGGCGAGGAAGGCGCTCAGGGAGAGGTACGATCCGCCTATTGAAGTCTAGGGGACTGCCGATTGGAAGAGGTTGGACGAGGAGAACGTGGCGTTTGGTTGGGGAAGGAAGGGGTGCAATTCATCGATTGGATTGTGTGCGTCGGTTGGGTCTCTCCGTGGCAGCAAGGCGTTCGGTCGGGTATAATCCGTAACCGCCAGGAGCTTCTGGTGATTTTGTCCCATGTCTAGTGATGGATGCTTTATACATTCTTCGTCCAATCAAGTCGCATCTAACCCAGGGTATCTTGTGTCTATATGCCGTGCAACGCATCCCACACTCTATACATGTTCAATACGCCGCCCTCTCTTTCCTCCCATCTGTACATCTAAGACGCCGCCTCACTCCTCTGCGGCGCCCACCCCTTGAGCCACCCCCTCGCCTTGTCCAGGTCCCCACTCTCCGCCTCCAGCGCACCGACACACCACTCGAGCGCATACCCGCCTTTCCCTTCGATTCCTTTCTCCGCACTCATCATCTCCGCCACCCCTCTCCGTCGCTGGCTCGCTTCATCCGCACAAAAATGCAATGGCGTCGCATACCCTCTTCCTTCCATACCCTCGAGGAACGGCTTGACAAGCGGAATGGCTTCTTTGGTGGGAACGGATTGATCGCCTTGACCGGCGTTCTTGCGACCTGTGCGACAATACTCGTTCTTGCACCATGACTTCCCGCAGCCGGTGAGCAGTTGGGAAAGGTATCTCCGCTCAATGCGGCGACGCAGTGCTTTGCCTTCTGGGTCGTGGAGCGAAACGTAAAGAGGACCAAAGCACACGCTGCATAATCCGATCTCGTTGCCTGGACCTTGTCCTTTGCGCGTCCCCGCTCGTGTGTCGCCGAGTTTACCGACGCCATCTTGGGTACGGCCGCAGTTGACGTTGCGGCATAGACGAGGCAGCGGTCGTGACAAACGCTCGAGGTCGTGATGTCGAAGATGCGTATCCATGTCCCGGAAACGAATGATCTTGTTGCAAAGATGACATTCGGTGGTTCGGCCTCCGTCTGCAAGCTCGTGGGGCGTGAGCCCTGAGAGGAGTAATTCGGGGTTTGGAGGTTCTGTCGGATCGCCTTCTTGGGGGACTTGGAGGTGGCAGAATCGGCAGAGAATGAGCTTGCCCGGGCACTCTGTAACCTTGTGTGCTGAGAGTGTTGGGATAGAAGGAAAGCCCATTGTGCAAGACGAGCATTCCAGCGGCGTGTGGTAGAGCGCATTATGTTTCTGTTGGGAGAGGGGCGTGTTGCCTACGTGGGTGTCGTGGGGGCAATGCCAGTGGTTCTGAAATGTTTCGGAACGCTTTTGGAAGACTTGGCCACAGCCTTCGGGACAGAGGATGTTGTTTCGGAGACAGAAGTTTTCGTGCAAGAAGAGAGAGCCTTTGGGAACCCATTGGTGGCAATTCTTGCACTCGACTTCGTCCGGGTTGTGGGGTGTACCAGCGCTGTCGTAGCTAGAATTGTCTGCTGGTGGAGCCGATGGATCGTATATGGAAACACGTATACTGTATGCCTTGGGTGCAGTCGAGGGTGGATCCGACGGGTAAGCGCGTACTGCAATGTAAATTGAATCCGCACCTTCAAGCTCGATGTTCGTTGGCTGTAGACGTATGCGCTTAGGATACTGACTGGAAAGGTCCGCAAACACATGCTCGTCCTCCCGCGGATGTACTCGCTGTCGTGATGAGAAGGGGCTGACAAACAAGTCGACCTCTCCTTCGTCGCCGACTCCACTGAGCACAATGTCCAAGCCTTGTGTCCGGTCCCATGACTCAAGCTCGTAGTCCACGTACTCTCCACCCACGACTTGACCTTCTCGCGCCTTGAAGATGTCGGTCTTCCCGCCCACGGAACTCCCTTCATCCGTGCCCGGCGCTCGCGTCCTCTTGGCGACTATCTTTTGTAGTGTTTCGCGAGCCTGCTCCTCGTTAAGCGCCTCAATGTCAACCTCAAGATCCGTGTCTACCACGCATATGCCATCGCCTTCTGGTTTGAAGCCATCCACGAGGAAACGAAACTCTTCACGCTTGCCTCCAGGTCCTCGGCCGCCATAGACCACCAGCACCTCTTTGTCTGTTAGCGTCGTGAAGTTGGACCGCAAGTGTTCCTCGAGCAACGACTTCCAATCCTCCGGGTCGTAGCCTGCTTCGAGAGGCCGTAGCTTAACGAATGTGCCTTTGGGCAGCTGTTTGGCGTGCACGTTGACCTGGGCCGACGACGTGCCATTCACCGCGGGTTCTTCCACCCCGTTGACCATCTCCATGTCGCCACCTGGACTTGCCCTCGAGGACGGTCGAGACTTTGCGTCCAATCCCAGAGCTTCCCTCAAGAAGCCGCTGAGCACAATCTCCCCCTCTTCTGCCGAGAACTCTCGAATACCGGCATGAACTGCCCTTCCATTTGCGGGGTTCACCAATCGAAACGTGAGCGGGTGCGGAAGCTGTTGGTGTCGGTCTTGGGAATGTGCGCGGGCTTGTTGCTCTGCGGCGAAGGTGTAAGGATTAAATGGGTCGAAGGAGGTGATGTGGCGCTGCTCCGAGTCTACGGTGACGATGGGTGCGGCGGCAAGAAGCTTCTCTAACGCGGAAGGTGGCAGTAAAATCTTGTCCCCAGGCAGTTGCGCGTTTCGAGAAGAAGACGTGACTGTGTACTGCGAGGACCATGTCAATTCCACGGGCGCGGGCGCGGGCTCGGTCTCGGAAGGCATGCTATGTTCGACAAGGCAGGTGGTGATGAGGTTGTGGGCAAAGGAGAAATAACATGGATAATAGCAGCAGCAGCAGAAGGGGAAGAAGGAGAAGAAGAAGAGGATAAAAACACTATACACGAGCTATGTAACAGTCGGCCATCAAGTGTGGCTGACATATGTCCAGCTTTACCAGGCTTCTCGAAGCTTCACATAGGCACCGTGCGCATGACGTCTTATCGATAGCGTAGGTGACGCGAAAGAGGAACGGGAATGCAAATGGAAATGGAATTACTATGTATATCGATCATGGTATCCATATCTTGTTGGACAGTTGCTCCTCTCGGGAAACTGCAGCAGCCATCTGGATTTTGATGAGCATCGCAAGTCCATCGCTTGGATCCGGGCCAAGGATGCTGTGCTGTGCTGATACAGATGCAGTACATGTATGGTGGCCACCCGTCTTGGTGTGCCATCCCCCCAAGTAAGCATAAGTAATAGCATTCACTAACGCCCGGCTCGACCTGCCCCGCGCATTTGATAACCACCTGGGTGCGGTGCCGGTCCGCATTCCAACCCGACGTTGGCTGTTTTAGACTGTTTGCCGCACAAACATCAAGAACCGACAAGACCTTTTCAAGACGCTTGGCTGCAGAGAAGCCCCTCTGAGAAGCCCTCTGTAAGGGGCCAAGAGCCACCGGCGAACAGAGATGGGCGAGATGGGCGAGATGCTCCGCGTCCGCTGTAACACACCGGGTCATGTCCTGCAGGAAGAATCGGCCGGCAACGCAAGCTGCTTGCCCCTTTTGTCTGGACCCTGATGAGATCGGCGCCGTGGAAGAGTGGTTGAGGCTTGACGCGACTCAACCCACATTTCTATCCACGGCCAACGACGCTCCTCTTGACACTCCGCGTCTCAACACGCCGTCGCGCTCTTGCCCATACGTACTATTAGTAGAGTGGAAGGTCGGGCACGTCTCCACCTTGCTCTGCGACGGATAAAGTGATAAAGCCCCGGGTGAGTACCATCTAACCTCAGTCTGCATTGATTCCCTTGGGCTCTTTGCCCCTCATGGATTCCGCCGACGGCCCTCTCCCCATCACTCTGGCCGACCTCCTCTCCAACTCGCTGGTCCTTCGCCAAACCGCGCCGTATCTACCTGCTGCAGCACTGTACGCGCTGGCTGCGACTTCCAAATCGCTCCATCACATTGTGCATTGCTCTCCCGAAGTCTTCCGCTATCTTGATCTCTCCACCGTCAAATCAGCCATTGTGTCCTATGAGCCGCTCGACTCTGGCGGCATTAGCTGGCGCACTGAGCGCATGGACGAGTCGCTCACCGAAGACGAGTTCTACTCCGGCCCTCTCCGCGGCATCTTCTCGAAGCTCGAGCGACGGCGCCTGCTCTGCAATGTTCGCACCATGGTCCTCGATGGCCTAAGTGTGCCCGCAGACCTGGTGCGGGAACTCATCGCCGAAGATCGATTCAACCTTCGCATACTGTCCATTCGGGAAGTGAAGCACTTGAACGAGAGGAAAATGCAGCAAGTCCTCAGATATGCGGTCCGCCCGAGCAGACCTGCAGGCACCCCCAAGATCAAGGGAATCTACTTCTTTGGGCCCCGAGAATCCGCACCCATCTCTGAAATCCCAGAAGGCAACAAGTCACGCCAGCCATCTCCCTCGAGAGGCGTAATGTCTTCGCGGGGTGCTCGAATCGGTGCGGAATGGAACCACAAATCTTCCGATGCGCTAAACGCTGCGCTGGCACGAACAGAAGACAAGTGGTACCAGTGTGCAGGCAGGATGATGGCGAAGCGACCGTCTCTCGATTGGGCCGAAACTCTCAAGGCTTGCGAGGGTATCATCGCTTTCGATGCCGTTCTCTGCAGAGGACCCCGACACGACCCCACCAAGGCATTTATAACGGACAACTCCATGCCTAGCGGTCCCCGTCCGGCTTCGTTCCTGAACCCTGCCGTTGCAACCGTTGCCCTCGGGCCCAAAGGCTGTGAGACGTGCCGTTCGAGTCCCGAAGGCCCAGCCGTCTTTGGTCATGCGCAGACTTCTCAAATGCCACTTCTGAGCCCAGTTCCGCTTCACTCGAGTTCGATACGAGCTGCGCAAATGCCACAAACCAACGACGGCTCCCAACCTCCGCCTCTCTACGCTCGATGCGAGGACTGCCTCAAAGGCAGGTGGTGTGAAAGATGCCACAAGTGGTGGGACGAGGATTGTTACATTGGATCCGTGGTTGCCCAGCGTACGGAGCTACAGCAGACAGAATTTGTTGAGGATGTCCAACCCAACGGAGCTATACGAGTGCTTCCAAAACAAAACATCAAGGTACATATGGGTCTCTGCGTTGAGAGCTGCCTGGTTGGCGAGATGGAAGCCGGCACAGGCAGTAACGGGATGTGGGGATGATGTATACACTCGGCGCGCACAGGATCACAGGATGACAGTCCACCAGAGGTTATGGGGTAGTGAGATTCCGGAACCCAGTCTCCATGACTGGCCTTGGAGCCTGACTATCGGAGACCACCACCTGGAGCCTGGCGCGCCGAGGTAGGTGCTCGACCCTGGCATGAAAAATAGGCTGATGTTGAGTGATACAGATCATCGGCGTTCGACGTGACTGCTTTGGCTGTGGCCATACGGTGAGCTCGGATGTTATTGAGCCCAAAGGCGAAACTGACAACATGTAGTGCATCACTTGCAAAGAGCTCGTCATCCGGAGATGTGAGAGGTGCCGCAACGAATATTGCCTCGAAGAAAACGACGCATCTTCAGCTACCAAATGTGACTGGTGCAATTATACCTCCCGAAGAACCGTAGAGATGTATTGACGATCAGGTATCTGGCAGTTGGAGCAAACACAAGATGATGGTTCGGACGATGGTGGATGATGAAGAACACAGGCGGATTTGAAGCATGGACTGAGCGTTTAGTTTGCGCGGCATGGGAGTTTTATGTTTGCTACTCTCTCCTCATAGCGTTGTCAGAATCGGATACCCCCCTCAGCCTTTTTCATTAACTCTCTTCTCCAATCGATACGTGCATGTTTGAGCTCAACATCCGTATTGCATGCACGCTGTAGTTTTTGTAACAGTACAATACAGTACACGTTATGTAAGCAGCTAAGACCCCGGCTCCCAACAAGCGACCCAATCGCTGGCTGCTTCCGCCGCAGAGCATCGCATTCTCCACCCACCGCCGGCCGCCGCCCCAGAATCAACCGCCAACAGCCAACCACCAACATTCAACAACTGACGGCCCCGAAGGCGACGACGATTTATCGACATAGTCTCTCTGGTTCAGCCCAGCCTTTTCGAACGAGTGCTTCCGGGCCGTACGATCCTCAATCGCACGCCCTTCTTGATCCACGGGTTTCCACCACCCTATCCCGGTTGCGACCTCAGCAGCAGCTCATCGTGCGATCTTCATCCTACATCATGGTTGTAAAGAAATCTGGGCGGGCCCAACTTAGGGAGGAGGGTATGCGCACATGTTCCCCTGGTCAGTTTGCATGCTGATCGTTTGGACAGGCCTCGCACGAACGGATAACAACCTCGATCTCACAACATGGCCGGTGGTGACCATGATCAACCAGAAAAACTACTACACCGAGTTTCTGAAGCGCGATGAGCAATACCTCGCGGTTCGGTTCCCCCAGGAAGAAGAGCGATCACGCATGGTACGGGAAGCCCGGGACAAAGATCGCGCACTTGCACAACGGGTTCCGAAGGAAACTGCGGACGAAGGGACGGACGAGAGTGGAATCCCCAATTCCAGGGTGGACCCCTCGAGGGTGGTGGTGCTGCACGTCGGCAGCCAGAACCTCAGGATCGGACTTGGGTCGGATGCTCTGCCAAAGACAATACCCATGGTACTCGCAAGGAAGTGGAAGGAGAGCGAGTCTGAAGAGGACGACGGAGAACCGAGTCCCAAGCGGATGAAGATTGAGGGAGCTGTGCCAGCGGACGCACTCCCCGAGAAATGGTTCGGGGAGGACTTTGCGGACCAGTACATGGCCATGTCGTCCGAGCTGAGGACAAGGATGCGCTCGAACAAGCGACGAGTGTTGCCCAACTCCAAGGATCTTGTCACCAACTTCAACCGACGGACACCACCAGAGATCATCCACGAGCACAACGACGTGGACAGAATCGACTGGACCGAGCTACCTGCGAACCCGCAACAGGCTCCCTCGTACTTCACCGGTCGCGAAGCCCTCCGCATACCGGAAAATTCGAATCCGAGGTATAAGCTCTTCTGGCCCATCCAGAACGGTACCTTCAATGAGAAGGACTACACCACGCGGAACCAATGGTATCATGACATTTCGAAGATCCTCGAGGAAGCGATCAAGTCGCAACTGGGAATCAAAAACATGAAGGACCTGGCCAACTACCGATGCGTCTACGTCATCCCGGATCTCTACGAACGGGTCTACGTGACGATGGTGCTGGACATTTTGATCCGCGATCTGGGCTTTGGAAAGGTCTCGCTGCAACAGGAAAGTCTGTCGGCCACGTTTGGTGCTGGGTATGGTATTGCGTGCGTGGTGGACATTGGTGCTCAGAAGACGTCGATTTGCTGCGTCGACGAAGGATTGTGCAACGAGGAGTCACGTGTCAACCTCAAGATGGGGGGCGCAGACATCACGGAAACTTTCATCAAGATGATGCTCTACGGTCACTTTCCCTATTCGGACATGAACCTCAAGCGGAGGTACGACTTTCTACTCGCCGAAGAGCTGAAACAGAAGTTCTGCTCGATGGAAGAAGAGTCGGTGACGGTGAAGACGGGGGACTTCCACCTCCGCGCGTCGGGACAGGACACGAGGAAATACACATTCAAGACATATGACGAGACGATGCTGTCGGTCATGGTAAGGTCTTGCTCACATGTCCACCATGTCATGCTAAACCGTTTCAGGGGCTATTCAAGTCTTCCATATTCGACTCGGCGCATAAGCTTCAAGGCCGTAGAAAGGTTATTGCGCGTTCCGTGGACCTGTACGACGGGTCTCCGAACGATCCAGTCTCCCAGGCACAAATCGCAGTCATCGAGACAGCAGCCGGCAAGACGACAGCATCCGTGAACGGCACGCAAGAGTCGGCAGGCACACCAGCCGTCATATCGACACCCCAGCGCCCAGGCCAGCTCAATCTCCTGAACCGACTCAACGATAATGAAGGCACGCCTCGATCCTCCATCGCCGGTTCTCCAGCCCCCGAAGGCACCAACACGCCGAACCCCGACCGCGACACGCCCATGGGCGACACCGATCGCCCACTGACCCTCTTCCACGACCCGATCCACGAGAAGACGAAGCTCGCCGACGAGCGTGACAAGATCCTTCCCATGATCCCCCTCGACCAGGCCATCCTGGAGTCGCTCGCACAGGGCGCACGCGGCGATGACCGCAAGCTCCGCGATTTCTTCGGCGGCATCATGCTCGTTGGCGGCGGTAGCAAGACACCCGGTCTCGGCGCCTTCCTGGAAACCCGGCTCAGAGAGCTGAGGCCGTTTTATGGCAAGGAGATTCTCGTCGGACCGCCACCGAGGGAGTTTGATCCGCAGGTTGTTGCTTGGAAGGGCGCCAGCGTTTTTGGGAGACTGAGCTCTGCGGGGAACGACAGTTGGATCAGCAAGGCCGAGTATGACATGTTGGGGGCTCGGCTTTTGAATAACAAGTGCATGTTTGCCTGGTAGGATGCATGGTGCGGGAAAGACGGGTTCCACATTACATTGGTAGGATTTGGTAGATTGATATCGATTCACGGTGCAGGTCGAGTCATTGACCATGGTCTTGGTTGTGTGATGCTTCGATCGACCGAGAACCCAAAGGTTTGGTCGTAATCGTGCACGCGTCCTCTTCGCCCCCTCGCTCGTATGCAGGTATCTAAAATCCGACGTGCTTTGGTAAGCAGCGAATGGACTAACTTGAACGGGATGGCAGAGTGAGTGGAGGCGGGGCGGGGGGGCGGAACGAAGAGCGCAGGACGAGAAGCAATCTCGCTCGGCCGAAGGAATGGGCTAGAAGGTTCAATTTGGATGGGATGGGCCGGGTCAGTTCGCAAGGTGCAACCGCATTCGGCAAGTCCGCGGTGGCTGTACGCTATGCTGTGTCACGGGGTGTTGAGGATGGTATCTACAACAATTGTATCTATTGGAGTTATTTGTGGGATGGAAACTACCTATGCAGGGGCTTCATCATGTCCGTCTCACAAGCTCGGTCCTTGTGCTTTGCGATTTGAGAGAGAGAGAGAGAGAGAGAGAGAGCCAATCTCGTCCGCCATTCGATCGCAAAACTCGGCCATCTCGATGTCCTTGATAGTGAGACCTCGAGGCGTATGCGTGGTCCATTCGATGGAGACTTGGTTGTAGAGATTGGACCACGACGGGTGGTGTCGCTTGGCCTTGGATTCGTCGGCGACGAGACTCATGAAGCGCCATGCAGCGTTGAAGGTAGGGAACGTGAAGTGACGCGTTACGCCCATTTTAGATGCCGTGACACTCCATGCCGAAAGTTTGGACAGACGATTGGATAGATGGTCTGGTTGCCCCGCAGCAAAGATGATCTCAGATGCCCCCTCGCCGCCTTCCGACTTTGGTCGGCGCGGCGACGACGATGAGAAACATGCCGAGCGTGACGTCGATGGACTCTGAGCTCCGATGGAGGAGAATGAGATGGATGCAGCTCGCGTCACGGCGGCTCGCCGAACAGTGGCGTGAGCGGATGAGAGGCACGGTCTATAGCGAAAGGTGTGGCCGAACACTCTGGGGTAGAGGGTCAGAGGTCGTTTAAGGTTCTTAGGTAATCATGTGCATGTCCGGTAGTACGGATAGAGAGGGCTTGCAGATCGGCCGTGGTCGTGTACCATGTACTATGTATGTACATGGCCTGCAAGGGATACGTACCGGGGCAAGCGCCTGCCTACTGGTGTCATTGTGGGAGGCGTGGGGTGGGGAGCGGGAAAAAGGCAAATGCTGCTGTGGTGTTCTGACCTCGCAAGCTGCTAGGTGATGGCACTAGACTGCCCTGAGGGTAGTACTGGGGGACGGGGGTTGTGGTGACGGCCAAGTGGTTATGGTTGGATGCAGGAGAGACGTTGGGTGGGAGATGGTGGAGGCATGCAGGTCTGCGCTTGGGCCGCTTCGCGTCAGACATTGATTTGTCCGTATTTTCAGGTCACTATCGAGATGATTATCAACACAATGCCTGCCGCGCGAGTGTGGCACACGCCGGAGATGGTTGTACGGGGACCGTGTTCGGCGTGGCATTTCCAACATGGACGTGCGGGAGGTGATGCGGCCGACGGAATGTTTTCATGGAGCAGCAGACCATCTATCCAGATACCATGTGTGTGCGTGTGTGCGTGTGTGTGTGTGTGCGTGTGTGTGTGTGCGCGCGCGCGGAGGACCCGGATCGGGAAGAGCAGGCTTCCGTCCAGGCGATTGGCTGCAGCAGGCGCCGTTGCTGACCATCTACCATGTACCTCTGCATCGCCCGCGGCGGGAACGTCGGGTCTGGCGTGCCAAGGCGTCGCCGGTGAAGAGCGAGGCATTGGTCAGCAGTCAGCTCTGGCGATGATTGCGCCTCCCCAGCAACAATGGCCAGTCTGGTGGACGTGGCTCGACGGTGATTGGCCGGCCGAGTGTACGCCCGGTCCCGAGATCCGGCCCAGCTGGTATTTAGTCGCGCTCCTCCCCAAACCTGATGACGCAGCTTTGAGTAAGCCCGCAACCCACCAATCCATCGTGAGCGTCGTCCAGTCCATCCAGGT
The DNA here is from genome assembly GCA_019202945.1 of Corynespora olivacea. Classification (NCBI taxonomy): domain Eukaryota; kingdom Fungi; phylum Ascomycota; class Dothideomycetes; order Pleosporales; family Corynesporascaceae; genus Corynespora; species Corynespora olivacea. The sequence continues at coordinate 142,061 of JAGQEM010000007.1, forward strand.
AAGCAGTCGGTCGCAGCCCATCGTCTCCGCAGAGTCGCAGAGAGTCGCAGAGCCCCCCTATCCCCACGATGCTGCAGAGCGTGCCAGTGTGCCGCGGGGCGTCGCTGTCTGCCTGCCTGCGCGCGCGTCCTTGCCTGCCCTCGCCCTCGCCTTCCCGCACGCAGAGACGGCGGCGCAACGGCTAATCGACGACGTCAGGCCCCTCGCTCCACCATCTCCACCATCGCCGCCATCACTGCCGCAACGACCACTGCAGCCGCTGCTACCAACGGCACGTCCGCGTAGTCTGCCCGCCGTGCAAAGACGCCACTGCAACCGCCGTCCCCCGAGTTTGGCGCGAAGCGGAGTGAAGCAGCTCGGCCTCGGCGCGTCTCTCAGAATTGATGCCGTCCAGCCTGCCCACGCTGTATCCCAACGTAAGGACGTACGAAGCAACCATGCAGCAGCCCGCTCAGGTAAGCCCGCGTCCGCTCCGCTCGCTGACTGCCCCGACGTTGCCTTGCTGACTGGTCGTGCTACCAGGAGCCCAAGGGTATCGAGATGAGTTAGTCATGTCCCTTCCCTCTTCGGGAGTCCGAATTCCCTCGCGCCTCGCGATTACTAACCCGCTCCACCTCCAGGTTTAAGAGAGCATCTGCTGGCCGCTGGCGCCGGCCAACCAGCCGCGCCGCCGCCTCTCCAGCACAACGTCCAGCAACACTCGCCCCAGCAGCACGCCATTGACCCTCAGATTGCCGGCCCGCAGTACACCATGAGCCAGGGCGAAGCCCCCGAGGCCGACATGGGCGACAACCGCAAGGGCCGACGCGAGCTGTCCACATCGAAGCGTGCCGCCCAGAACCGAGCTGCCCAGGTAGGCAGCCATGGCCACCACCCCCGTCCGAACCGAAGCTGACCTTGACAGCGCGCCTTCCGCCAGCGCAAGGAGGAGTACATCAAGCAGCTCAAGGACCAGGTCAAGGAATTCGAGCAGCTGTGCGAATTGTACAAGACCCTGCAGACCGAGAACTACCAGCTCCGAAACTACATCATCAACCTGCAATCGCGCCTCCTGGAGACACAGGGCGAAATCCCACCTGCCCCCGCCGGTGTCGATCTCTCGCGCGACCACGGCGAGCCATCGACCCTCAACCAGACTGCCCAGCAACCACAGCCCGAACAGGCCCAAGCTCAGCAGCAGCAGCAGCAGCAGCAGCAGAGCCCAAGCAACAATGGCGGACTGTCGGAACGCCAGATCGGCGAGCTTCAGATGGCCGCCCAGGCTGCCGCTGCAGCACAGCACAACGGCAAGCACCCCAACGATGGCTCGCTCGTTGCGGGAGAGTATCCCGACGTCAAACGCCAGAAGACCGCATCGCCAGTGCAAGGTCAGAACTCCTTGTCTCCTTACTCTCTCTACTCCAAGCCATCTTATGCTTATGGGCAGTAGGCGCGCAACCTGTAGACACCGGCTTATAACAAGCAAACCCAGCAGCCCCAGTGGCGCAGCTGTCTAATTTCTCAACACCGATACGGTGCCAGGACGCGGGCATGTCGTCAGTCTGCCTCGGTTTTCATCGTCCCAGTGTCAGCGGGTAAGAGTCTCCTTTACGATGTCATGCATGCTTGGAGCCCATCGCTTCGGGTCTTTTTTTCTTTCGGGAGGCGTTCCGTGCAATACCATATCCCCGTCTTTTTGTTCCTCCTGGGTGTTCGTGGGCCGCATGTCGCGGCAACTACTTCGAGGAAGGAAGGCACTGCGAGGAATGAACTGGTCTCATTTTGACACGATTCCATCAAGTCTAGTTTTGCTTGACGTGTATCTTTTCCATCTCTGTATAATCTACGATGGCAGCTTTCCTTTAGATTGCAGAACGTAATGGAATGGAATGGTACATGGCATCTCCGTTTCTCAAAGTTGGCTTCACTCCACTACATGGATGAATCGGCCTCGTGACCTAGCCCGCATCTCACCACCTCTCCCTTCGTATATTCGCCGTATCTGGAATGGATTTCCACAAGGCCAAAACTTGCACCCTTGACTTGGGCTTGACAGATGGACGGTTCTGCAAGGTCATACGTTGTCAGGCAATCGATGCTTACTGAGCCGTCTCAGGGGCTGCAGTTGACTGATTTGGCTGCAGATGATGATGAATCACGTCTTCCTTTTTCCGGCTCTCCGTTGAAGGAAAACAAGATTCAATCAAGAGTTGGGGGGACACGGAATTTATCAGATTGTGGAGAGCTGAACAGGCTAAACTTGCCATTCAAGGATGCTTGCACGTTCGTATTCGCCATCACACAGCAAGCATCAGTATGGAAGTTGCATTGGCTTGACCAGGTAAGGTGGTTTGATTGGTGAGGTGTTTGTCAGCTTTGAGAGTCCTGTGTATTCGGTATAGACCGATAAAAAGGCCGTTATTAGAAGCATCTACGTGGGAAGAAGAAAATGGTTACATGGGTGCAGAACGCAGCCGGTTCGAAGAGTGGAGGTGTCGGTGATGTAAGAAGGAAGGAGGAAGAAGGAGAAGAGAAAAGTTGAAGTCGATACAAAAGGTACAAGGGGGGGGGGGGGGGACCTGGAATACACCCAAACCTGCATGAAGAAAAAGGACCCGTTTCACACCCGAACATATTCCCCAATCCAGACTTTTTTGCGCATTCGTGTATCTATCCGTCTCTTCCATGACTCGTTCAACCCACGTCCTAGTTGTACTGCCGGCTCTTGGCCTGCATCTCCTCCTCCTTCCTCTTCCGCTCCGCTTCCTGTTTTCTCACCTCCCTGATGACGCCCCCACTGGCCTTCCACCAGACATCCGTCCCCCACCGGACCGCCCTCTCCGCCGCACCCCTCGGCCCATCAATCGCAGGCCTCACATCGAGAAAAAACACCGGTTCGCCCGTGGCCTCCGGCTCGCCCTCGTAGTAATCAATCACATATCGCACCTCCTCCGTCTCCCCCCTTTCGCTGTGCCTCTGCACAAACCAATCGTGTCGATCGAACGGCGGCGGCGTCCCGTACTTGGTCGGCCATGCCCAGGATAGAAATTGTAGCATCTGCGATTTCGGCGTGGGTTCCGTGGGGCGTCCGGTGAAGCGGAGAAGTTTGGGCGGAGGGATGACGGTGGAGGGCCACGAGGTGGTGTCGAATGCATCTTCGGCCGTTCCGAGCGTGCTGTTCGCGTTTTCTTCCCCTCGACTACAGATCCTGTAGCCTTCACCCAGTCCTCTGCCGAAGCGTCGCTCCCACCCCATGATCTCTGCCCATGCGCCTTCGTTTAGGAAATTGTGTACGGAAACCATGCTTTCCACGGCGTCGGTGGGAGTGTCTTGGTAGCCTTTTCGGAGCATCGCGTTGTACATTTGCTGTGGTGATGGGTACTCCCAGAGCGAACCGTCGCCCTTGGGGATCGTGGAGGCTTCGCGAGAGAGCGGGAGGGCCTCTGTTTGATTTTCGGCGCGTGCGTTGGAGAGGTGGAAGGGCATGTTATTCAAGGGGTTGAGGCGGGAGAGGAGACCGGTTTTAGGGGGTGGAGGAGGAGCGGAGGTCGCAGTCGATGCGGAGGGTGCAGGCGTTACGGGAGGGACATAGGGGCATGCGCCTTGGGGTGTTGAGGCGCTTGATGGCGGTGATGCAGTCTTGTTGTGCATGGGACATGATGGCTATGGCAAAGTCAGATGCAGGTCCCGAGGACGAATGTTGGTGAACGTACAGGAGGTTGCGCATTCGGATGAGGCATTGGATGTGGCGCAACGGACGGGGAGGTGGTGTCTGCCCAAAACCAACCCATTTTGGTGCAGTGTGTGAAAGCTGGTAGTGAAGAAGAGTGTGAAGAAGTCGCAAGGTTATCAGAAGTGGTGTTGGGAATGTGTGGCGGACATTCTCGGGGGAGAAGTTTTTGAGGCGATCCAAGGGTGCAAGGTCCCAGTCGTCATAGTAATCGGGCAACCTTGGCTCTGATTGGTCACAGAATTGAAGATGAAAGAGGCTCCTGTAGAATTGATATTTCGACTACGCTACACTCTTGGTATCATGCGTCTAATGCGAAAGTGTTCCCTGATTCTGGTTCGTAATGTTTTGAATGCTGGCACGTTACCATTAAGCGGGGCTTCCCGCCGTCTTCGCTGCCAACTGGCCCTGGCCCCGTGAACTGAAGATAGCCATAATACCGAAACTCCCGTAGAATAGGACCATCGGATATGCTACAAGCCCTCTCATCGATGACATGCGACCTTTAATAGGTAAGTATCTTGCAAGATCCCATTTGAGATCAGTCTGTACTTACCGACTATAGTGAACATGGAACTCGAAGAGTAGGAGCACCAAACGATGGCCAAGCTCGTCAGAAGATATCCGAAGAAGCTATCCAACGGAACTGCTATTCCCAAGGTGGCTACTAGCACTAGTGGCAGAAGGCAGTACCCCAACACAGATGCCGATCGCGGGTAGGTCAATGAAGACGAGAAATGGGAGCTTCCCTCTTGACCGTGGTCTTGTCCACCTGCCAACTCATTCGGGTTCACAGGAGGCGACATAAGCGAGAGAATAGTATGTAGTAGTAGGGTACCAAAAACCGCAAGACCTGGACGGTTAGTGAGGCCCAAATGTACTTTTACAAGGTAGCCTACCGTAAATGTATCCGAAGTGAAGCTTGCCGGACAGCTGTATCCTCTTAGCACCGGTCCTCGATATCAAGATAGGTGTGACGTACCAGCAGCGATGTCCCGAATATGAAGAAGAATAAGATCGGTCCTGCAACGTCGCTGTCGTCCATAATGTGCTGGTCAATCCTCCCGAACGGGTTCAGGACCGTGAGCGTCTATGGTTCCAATCAGTTGTATTTCCTCGTACGGACAACACTCGGCTACGCACCTTCATCTTGATATGTCCAAAGTTCACACCAAGTTCTTCCACTACACACTATCAGTCCATCATCCCAAGCCTCTTGATCGCAGATGCACCCACATAGCGGCGGTTCGCCCTCATATCTACACACAAGTCAGCTTCCATCACCATCCCCACTGCACATCAAAAAACATACCCTTCTGTGCCAAAAGCCGCCAACCATCCCGTCCTCAACCCCGAAGACCCCACACCCATCTGCCCACTGACGCCGGGCGCCGCAAACCCCGCACCATACTGCGACGGATACGCCTGCGACTGCGACGCACCATAGTTTGCCTGAAAAGGCGTGGAATGTCCCGACACAGGCTGGTTCGAGAACGACGAAGAGTAGAATTGGAGGTTTTGTGCGCCGCCTGCGTTGCCGCCGTATTGCGGGCTTTGCCCGTAGCCGTACTGGGCCATTGTGACCAATGTCCGGGTGGAGAGGCTGATCGTCGGGTTTTGGGAGGGTGGGAATGTGGCAAAAGGTAAATTATGGCTTGTTAGGGGTGTGGAAGCCTGGAGACGGGAGGGCTTGGGGTGGGTATTACGTAGAGCGACCAGACAACGCTGACAGGGCGTGCGGCGTCGCAAAGGCCAGGTGTTGTTTGGTAGAGGAAGGCTGCAATGCAAGGTGATTTGGAGTCCGAGCAAGAGCAGACGATTGCAAGAAGTAGCTGACCGATGAGGCTTCAAAAAGTGCTGCCACTTGTTTGTTCGTGTCGCTTCGGAGCTTGAATGTCTGAGGTAATACGCCGATCGGAATCACGTGCTAAGCGAGGGGCTGTTCTTTCCCACGCCGGAGATCAGATGCTCTGCAAATCAACCGATAGAATTCGATTCACACAACTACCTGAATGCTTGTCCATGCCACCAAGACGGGTATATTGAAACCTTTTCACCGTATTAGCACCTTCCTTTGTACTCCTATAAATAACATCGAGAGAAAATGTCCCCTATTCCAAAAGCCTACTGGTCGAAGTCAATTCCATCAATTGGCTCTCCAAAGCTCTGTACATGGAAAAACGGCCTTGTGTCTTGCGATCCCTCAAAGGTGCCATCAGCTATGCCCGCCGTGGTATCAAGCCAGCCCTGGTCCGCATTCCACTCCCCAGCAGTGATGCCATTTTCTGATGGCGTCTCCCCCATGAAGTTCTCTGGAGAAGTATCTTCGTGAATTTCCGACTCTGACTGATACACTACCACGTTGCTCTGAGATGCATTGTTACCACCATTCGGCGCTGATGAGCCATGTATTGCACGGTTCAGGTGTCTATTTAGTATCCAGTCAATATCTGGAGGTTCAGGTGCCCCTTTCATCAGTACTCCAGTCGATTTCGCAAGCATCACAATCGCCTTTTCGAGGAACTCTGCTGATTTAGACAACAGTCGTAACGTCCATCGGTATTCGTCCAGCTTAGCTTTGTAGATGGCTGTCTCTTCCCTGTCAAGAGCCGTGACCCAGAGGAGTGAAACGAATGTTCCGATAAGCGTGAAGCAGTATTTAGATGCAGCATACCTGGAGACGAGTGATTCGTGTTAGCGATATTTCTGCTAGGCCAATGTGGTGCAACATGTCACACATGAGGTCGGACTGGGATGCATTCTGTTAGTCTGTGGGATCGGACGTACCAAAATGATTGAAGATGTTCAGGGCGAAGGCTTTGTACAAAATCCATTGCAGACTTCAGACGAGATTTTGCAGCTTGACGACAGATTAATCGCAGTGATGTGTCGTCTACAGAAGATAGTGTTCGAATGATGCGTCTATGCAAGGTAATTTCGACAGCGTAGTATCCGAGATGCAGATATCCTAGGTGAACTTAGCAATTTCACTTGCAGTACCAAGGCACACTTGCAGTACCAGGGCACAAGTCACGCAACACTTCCTTAATCCAAAGCCAAGAGAAGCGTTGACAGACTTTGGGCACATGACTGAAGTTGGAGCGGAAGCATACCAGTAGACGATAGTTTCCTCATTGCGATGTCTTCCATTTTTAGTGACGCTGGAAGCTCCGAGTACCACCGCCGAAGAGATAGTTGTATCGGTTTTGCCTTCTCCAAAATCCAGCGAGTACCCTCCTGAGCGCGTTGCTCAATCTCTTTCTCCGCTCTCAGCGTGTAGAAGTGTGACAACACGAGTGCAAGAATCTCTGTGAGCTTAGCCATCTCGCAGAATAAAGCTCTTCCTTTTTCGACCTCCGTGCTTCCATCCTCATCGTCATCATCTGCTGCATTTTCCGGAAAATCGTTCTTCTGGAGTGGCATCACTGTCCAATCTGTGGAAGTGATATGCGATGGCCTTCCGTGCATGAGAGATCCCCACTTGTCTTGCATGAACAGGGCCCAAGCAAGTCTCTTTCTCAGACCTTGTTCCCATGACGGAATCCTCCAAGATGAGCAGTCAAGATGCAAACCAAGGTCTTGCGACAGACCTACAAGTTGGGTTGTCAAAGCCCATGAATCGCCTTCTGGTCTCTGCAATAACAGCAACCCCGCTTGTATCGTTGAAAGTTTGGGCCTGTGGATTATATCGTTCATGGTCTTGAAAGCAAGCTTCTCCAGTTGAGAAACGTCTGGTTTTGGCAACAGTGCAAGTTCGCTATTGTACGACCACCAGTTCAACGCAAGAATATAGACCGCGGCCAGAAGAGGTGGCGAGAACTCTCGATGCGTCCGTTGGTATTTTTCCAAGAAAACATGCTTATGCAAGATTGGAAAGCTAGGGTGGACGATACGGAAGTAAAGATGAATCAAGGCTTGACCGTGTGGAGCAACAACAGTCTCTATTGCATCCAAGTCTGGAATCTCGTCTTCGAAACTTCTTGTACCAGAGTCGGGAGTCAGAACAAAAGCTGTACCATAGGCACTGACCTTACGGAGAGCTGATGATCCACTTGCAATCTCCTCTTCCACGTGACATCGTTCAAGAAGTACTTGTTCAAACTCTGATGTTGATCCGACAAGACGGCTGTGGCGATGATTCTGCAGCCCCAAGGTTTTCTTTAGAAGTGATGGGCCTCTGATTTCAGCGTAGTCTCTGATTGGAGGCTCCTGGCGAATTTTGGGGCCTCGAGTTGGAGAGCTCTTGGGGGCTTTGCTGTTCGATATTGGAGATACGTGATCGGGTTCCCTTTGGGCTGTGCTATCGTCTTCAACGAGTGGTGCTGCTCTTCGTTTGCGCGGCTGAGGATCCTGATCGAACGTACACTCCTTCTGATTGAAATGACAGAGAACGCAAGGGGGGACGCCGTTGACTATCTCGCATCTTGACTTTCGCCTTCGACACGAGTCACACGGTCTACGCGACCTCGTCTTAGTCCCGGATGCTTGTTCAGTCGAAGCTGGGAAGAAACCGGATGGCGTAAAGGAGTTTGAAAAACTAGGGTCCATCTTCTAGGAACGATACAAGTCACTTGCCGATGGACAGTGATCTGCGGCAACATAAGGTCCTCCGGGAACATGGCAGGGTATCGTTCAAACTCGCCCTTTTTATAGGTCCGTCCATTCACCCGGCAAAAGTCGTGTACGGGCCGGGCGATGAAGTGGAAAGGGCTGTACCGGTTCAAAGTGGAATAGACGATAGCGAAGAAGGTAGGTCTTCAATGGACGTCCCGGAACCGTGGTGTTGGACCTCGATGCACGCTTCAAAGTTAGCGTGAGGCGGGGAAGGAGGGACACGCTAAGCTTGGGCAATTCTCCGACGGCATTGACCTGGTAGGATCTGGGCAGAAATTTGGTGACGAGAAACAAACACAAGAGTGCGACGGCTTGGAGGTTGCGATAAGATCGACGAAAGAACCAATCATAAATTACACTAGCGGCTCTGAATAAGCAGTGTTTGTAAGAAGCTGCCGTGAGTATAGAGACGCGAAATGTACGCCGCTCATAGCCGAAGGTAACATGCAGCGGGCCTGCGGGAAGTCTGGTATCGCAGCTCCGTCGGAGATAGGAGCAATCTTAATGTAAGACAGGGCGTTTCTTAATTCATCGAAACAATCGCTCTTCAGCCTCGACTGACCACCACTTAGGAACCGTGTCTTTATCCGTATACTTTACCTCCACTGGGTCTGCTATAGCTTTCTTTATCGCTTCGCTATCGTTTATCAAAAATGCTTTCTTTCAAACGAATGACCAAAGTACTCTCCATGGATGCCAAACCATATGCGTTCTCTTTCTCTTTGGGAAATACAGCCCTGCTCGTAATTGACATGCAGCGCGATTTCCTTCTCGAGAAAGTCCGACCCTCAATTCACAAGAGATGTCCCTTCATAATCATATTCGCTGACCTTGGTTCTTAAATACGTTAATCAAGCTCTAATTCGCCGAAAGTCAATTTCTCATAACGATGTCTCTGTCTTCCATGCCACCATCACACCCAAAACATAAAGACGATCTTTCGCCCTCGCCACATTCACCTCATCCGAATCATAAGATATGTAGCGGCTCTACAAGATGGCAAATCAGCGAGGTTAATTCAATTGTTATTTATGAGGGTATGAAACACAAGGTAAACAGGGGAAAACTCACATCTTCTTCCATAACGTCTGGGCCTTCTTGAGCGGTGTGGTGAGTGCCAGTCGGAGCCTCGGAATTCCTCCCGCCTTCATCATTCAAAGTAATATCCCACTGAGACCGGACGAGCACAACATGCTTCAATCCTTGAGCATCTCCAGCCTCTCTGCTCTCAAGAATCATCCATAAGATATCAAATGCACTCGCCATGTCCTCAGCTCTGATCCACAAGCAGCTCAAGCTGTCAGGCAACAATGCATAATGTTCGAGGATGTCCGCACCCAGGTCTGGCCAATCGAGTTCTAGCCTCTCCACGGTCTCACTCTTTTCCAGAAATTCTTCGAGAGCTTTCAGTGTCTCAAAGTCTGGAGTGTGAGGCAGGAGGATAGAGAGGCTTGATAGCGTTGTGCTGTGGAGCAACACCAGAATTTCCGGAGTGAAGTAAAGTGCGTGGGAGGCGGCGCCTGGTTGACGCTCACTGACAGAAAACGACCCAACATGTTCCAACGTGTGCATAACTTGGCTGTCGAACGACTGTGGCTTGAAACTGGAGTTGCTATATTGACGATACGAAGGTGTAAGCATGGCATGTCGGGAGACAAGCGAGATATGCCTCAATTGGAGGCTGGATAGCATCTCCGCGGTTGCAATAGCTTCTGACGCCGAGAAACCGTCGAAAGAGAACGAATTCAATGCTTTGAATGAACGTAAGAAGGTGAGATTTTGACGGCAATGATTGCCTTCAAGGCTCAGATTCTTGAGATATGGGTAGACGGAGGGTAACATGTCCAGAACCTTCTCCAGGAAGTCATGGTAGAGGTATGACTGTCGCCCTGGGAGTGACCGGAGAGCGAAAGTCTTCACATTTTGGAGGCTTCTCAACGCTTGGCCAAGCCTTCCGATTTCCCTCTCATAGACATCCCAAATGCGTAATGGCGAGTTGAGAATCGATTGAGAGGCGGATGATGGGACCATTGGAGCTAAAAGGGGTGTAAGGTCCACATCCTGGAGCTCGAGGATGAGGTTTCCCACATGCTGGAGACATCTCGTCGGCACTTCTTCAATCCAAACAACCAAGACTGGCTGACTATGAAAGACGAGGGGCCGCTGGAAGAGAAACTTCTGTGATTCTGTATATACTTTGCGACAGGCTAGGAGAAGCTGCGGTCCCTGCGAAGGTTGGGAGAGGACTTCTTTGTAGATGACTTCGCGTAGTTCAAGGGGAAGATTGAAGAACGCGGGGTTAGTGGCGGTCATCTCGGCGGCAGGAAGTCCAGTCAGTGCCCAAGCGATCTTCGACGTCTTCCAGTATCAACCCGAAAGAGCTCACATGAAGTAGAGCAATGTTAGTAAGATGCCTCGGACTGTCAAGGTGTCTTTGGAGTAAGCCGTATGACACTTTGTGGTAGGCAACCCCGCAACTGGATCAAGTGTCGTGGTCTGAAACAGTTTAGGATAGAGCACTAGTGTTCATCGCGGGATCGAGGCGGCTGACGAAACGGTGGACTAGTCGAATTAGTCAGATGGCCAAAGCTGAATTTTCGAGTGATGTCGATGGATGGTGCTCACTGTTTCCAGCGGACTATCGTCCCTATAAGTTCGAACGAACACCAACGGCATGACTGAAGTGGAGGCAGTAGTGACTTTTTGGTACCTAGATTCGGCATTGGCGACGAGGATTCGAGAAGCCCTTCCTTGCTTTTCTGCACGGAGTTTGAATTATGGTGGATCGGTGAACGGAACTTCGAAGATTTTCTTCCCCAAAACCTTGTAAAGACCTACACCGGGTGAATGCCTCCAAAGCTGTCTAAACTGAAGCCCGAATTACCGAGTGGCGGCGCATGTGAAAACTTCAAGTTAAGATATGCGAACATGTTTGGTGTGAATGCAGACCAATGAAGTCCTTAGGTTGGACAGAGTTGAATGGGATATCATGACAAGCTTGCTTGAAAGAAGCAACCTCGAGACGCCACAAAAACGCTTGATGATACGCGTGCGAAGAGCATTAGCGTCCATGTGAAAGAGGCCTCACACCGCGCTTCGACGGCTTAGGAATGAGCATTCTTAGACGAAATTCATCGAAACAACTGATCCAGGGAAGCATTAGATGTCCCGTTGAACACACTGTAGGTCGACGAAGTTGAGCAAGGCTTTAAGGCTTGTTGTAGGATAAAGCCATCATAGACGAACATAATTCCAGCAACGCGAGCCCTTTCCACAGGAGCGTATCATACAACGATCGAACCATACTTTCTTTAATATGAGTATGATGAGGTGACGAGGTCATTTTGAGGAGGTCACTGGCTTTTGCTTTTGTTGTGGGTTCTTCGAACTGTCTCTTGGAGTAATTAACTCATAAAACTTAAATGCTGAAAATAGAGAGTGGTACGTCTGAAAAAAAGCTCTGCACATTGGGGGGCGGAATAGATAAACCCCAATTGTCAAGGCCATATACTAATATGCTGTACGCATAGCATGTCATGACAAGGCAGCCCTATCGAGCGTCTGCCTGACGCAGTTCCGAATATTCAGGCATGCGGGCTGCTGCTTCAGACACAACCACGCGTGCACAGCCAGAAAGCTTTTTGATGCCCAATTGTGTGTCTGAACGATCAGTATGACTTCAGGGTGTTGGGAAACTGTATACTGGATTTATGCGGCCTTGAAGGACAGCATTTCACCGTATCTTGCAGATTTCTAGGGTCGTCGACAGGTTGGATGGTGGTTAGAAAAGGCTTGTTGTCTAATAGATTTGCCGGGAGCGCTAATGGGCCAACTAGACCAGATTTGGAAACGGAATACAAACGTAGACTCCAGATAAACTGGAGGGAGTCTCGTAGAATCATCTACCCGCCAAACCTCGCGTCTCTGTCTCTTAAGGCGGCGGCGGCCGTCCATGCCTGGTATTGCTTTTCCTGCGGCATGTCGCCTCATTTCCCAGCAATGCCTGTAGGTATAGTTTTTAGGGAAGGTTTAGACGGTTACCCGAACATACATCCTCCTCACCGATGACAGCTGCCACTAATCATCCTACATTTGACTGCTGCGGTGTCACCTACTTCGAATGAGGGCTCCAGATCCCGAAGACGTGTTTACCTCGCGAATATTGGCTAGACGAAGCCCCCAAGCCTCAAATTCAGCCAAAGGAGTATTCCGGCATACTTCCAGAACCCCATATTGTTATACATGGCGCTTATAGAACGGGTGCTTCCTCGCCTCCTGTATGTGATCCAGACCTCGTTTAGATACTAGATGTCTTAGAGCCAGCTACTCCTCTGGCTTGACTTACGTCGATGCGCTTCTTCTCAATTTGAAACATCGACGCCAGCTGTCATCACTGACGGGACGGAGATCGAGCAAACTTCATCGTTCCCCTAGCTCGTGTTACGTTGCTAACTAAAACTGATTGAGCTCGGGCTGAGATGTAGAGCCATCATTAGTTGTAGTGGAGCGGCATGTGGGGGGCTGGAGGAGATTGCCACCACATGTGTATGTGGCTACAACGGCCTCACGAATATCCGTCCGATGAACACACGATAGGAATGGTGGTCTCTTCTTCGCTTATAGCATGTCACGCCATGTCTGCAACACCCAACGTTCACAATCATTTCGCACCGAGTACCCAACCGGTCACCCACCCCCAAGGTTTGAACTGTCTCACACTACCGCATTCGGCTATCGCTGGATGCCGCGTATCTACTTGACCCGCGTATCTACTTGACCCGCGTCTGCTTGACCCGCACCCCCCAGACGACCCGTATCTATTGGACTGAGAACAGCCCAACTTTTTTCCATCACATGAACCTAACAACACACACAATTTCACCGTCAGCAAACCAACACGTTGTCCTACACGCGGTGACATTACGGAGGTAACAAGGCTGCAGCTTCACTCGGTCTCAGCAGGGCCTAGATGGACACTTGCGGCTCTCGCAGAAACCACAAGCGCACACCACAATGCGACTTTCATGCAAAACGGAGCTACTCATCTGCAGCCTGCACGTGGGAGAAAACGCCCGAGCAGAACAGAGGTGAGGACACGAGGAACACGGCATGCGAAATAGGACCATGTTCCTAACATCTCTGCCAAAAAGCCATTCCACCACTGTCGAACCCGTGGCATGCACAAGACTTTACGCAACACCTAGACCTCACAGAAGCAAAAGTGCAGGGAGGTATGAGATCCTTCAACACCACTTGGCAGAAGGGCAGTCCGTCGGCTGTCCTACACCACAGGAACACACCACAACAATCGGATCATACACATGTGGCTTAAATGTGCACAAGCACATGGCAACAAGGACACCGCACAAGCCCGACACGAGACAAAGTCGTACAAGACGACAGCCACGAATCAGCGCAATGTTACTGATTCAGTACGATTCTTCATCACTCCCTTGTAGATCTATGAATTGAGTCATGGATGAGTATCGTTCAAGAATGAGAATACATTCCCCTACATATGAATATCTCGAAAAGCATTAGTACTTGTACAATGGCATTGCATACAGGCAGAAGATGGCTCCTTGCTCAATCATCTAACAGTGCTCCTATAAGCACACTCTCAGCTTTTGATACATATCCAAGCCCTTTCGTTGCCTTCCTCCACGAAGAAAGAAAAATCACCATGCATACTCTAACCCCATGCGGGCAGAACGCAAAAGCCCCTGGCTATACAAGCCATCCGGATGCATGCACTACACCCTCAGCAGCTTCGCCGCATACTGCGTTATTAGCTCATCGGTGGGGAAGCTCATTTCCTCTAGCTTCTGAGCATACGGCGTTGGCACTTCCGCACCAGTGACACGTGCGGGCGGCGCATCGAGGTAGTCAAAGGCGTATTCGCATGCGAGAGCCATGATCTCAGAGGCGACGCCGAAGCTCGGGAATCCCGATTCGACGACGAGAAGGTTGCCCGTCTTCTTGATGGAGTTAACAATGGCTTCGACGTCCATGGGTTTGATCGAGCGCAGGTTGAGGACTTCAGCCTCAACGCCGTATTGCTTCTTGAGATTTTCGGCGGCGACGAGCGACTGGCCGACGCAGCGGGAGAGGGTGACGATGGTAAGATCCTTGCCAGGGCGCTCGATCTTGGCTTTGCCGAACTGCGAGGTTTTAGTTCGGTGAGCGGCATGAGTCAGGTCGTGGTTTGTCTTACAGGAATGACGAAATCGTCTTTCTGGGCGGCTTCACTCATGGGGAAGGAAAGACCATAGAGAAGTCTGAAAGCATGTTAGGATTCGTGCGAGTGGCTTCGGCGGTTATACGTACTCGTTCTCCAACACAACGACGGGGTTGGGGTCCCGAATGGCAGCCTTGAGCAAGCCTTTTGCGTCCTCTGCGCTGTACGGAGAGACAACTTTCAGACCCGGAATGCTTCCATACCATGCAGTGTAGTCCTGAGAGTGCTGAGCGCCGACACCCGCAGCGAAGCCATTGGGTCCTCGGAAGGTGATGTTGCAGGGCTGAATACCACCAGACATGTAGTGTGTCTTTGCGGCGGAATTGATGATCTGGTCAATGGCCTGCATAGCGAAGTTGAAGGTCATGAATTCGCACTGTCTACGAGTTAGATGGTACTTGGGCCATAGGCGTCCGGTATCAGCTTACGACAGGGTGAAGACCAGCCAATGCAGCACCGACAGTGAGACCAGCGAAACCAGACTCGGTGATGGGACTGTCAATCACCCTCTTGTCGCCGAAGCGGTCAAGCAGGCCTTTTGTGACCTTGTATCTGAAAGGTCGTCAGCTGGAGATTCCGGAACAAGCTCCCATTCTGCCGGGTTATTGCAATGCCCCACCCAAGCTCCCGTCACGCCTCCGGAGTGATTTGAAGAGGGCAATTGGGTCTGCAGAGGGCAACCTACGCTCCGTTGTACTGTGCAACCTCCTCACCAAGCACGAAGACCTTCTCGTTGGCCTCCATCTCTTCAGCCATGGCCTCATTAAGCGCCTCTCGAACCGTCATCTCCTTTTCACCGGAAGATGCATATCCTCTCCTCCCCACGAACGATGGGACAGCAGCTGTTGCACGGAACGCGGGTCGGATCGCTGGTGTTGGGCGGGAAGCTGCCATCAGACGGGCAGCCGGTCGGAAGAGCCTGGAGGAAGCCATTGCAGCGGCAATGTGTAGGACAGAAGCGAGGAGGGGGACAGAGGCCGAGGCGGACGATGGCCGGAGACTGTGAGGGCGAGTGGTGATGGTTTGACGGTCGTAGAGACTTTTTCGGAGGTCCGGTCGGGGGTCGTCGTAGCAGTCTCCCGATCTTTTGTTGAGTGGTCCGAGCTTCAATGACCCTTGGCGCTGATGGGGTGCTTGTTGAACCCAACAGCCAACACCTGTCAGCGCGATAAGGATCAGAAACAGTCGAAAGACAATCTACCCTGGCGAGCCGTGCAGGTGGGGGATGCCACACATCTCAAGTCACCTGGCGGAGCACGAAGTATAGACTAAGTGGGAGTGAGACTGATCATACATCATACGGTTCTATAAATGCATTAACCATCCTTTCATCTCGCTATTTTCTAGCTGCTATTCATGACTGCCATGCTGCTCCCCCCCCCGCCTATGCCGGTTTGATTAATTTTTAGTAAACAAAAACCGCCCATCAAGATATGCATTCGAATGCCAGACGACCTAGCCCATGATTACCGCTGCGAACGAAGGCAATCGAGAAGCTAGTGATGTACCAAATGGACTACACCATAAAGGAAGAGAATTGGAGAGTGAAACTCGGCGTTTATGCCTCCGGTTTCCGGGCTATCATTAGGTACATGGGTGTGAAGAGCTTCTCGCGACCACCAGCAACAAGGGAGTCAGCAGCCGTTGCAAGGCTGTCGGCAGTCTTCTGCGAGCCCTTTGGAGCAATGCCGATCGTCTCGAGCGCACCAACGAACCTGTGCACGAGGCCACGTCCGATCTTGGTCAAACGAAGAATCGTCGGGATGTCGCCTAGCGAGTTGATGTACTTGAACTCGCCTGAAAGAGGCCAGTACCACGGGAACGGGTCGTCCCTATCGGCCAGATCCTCATGATGCTCCATCTGGAAGCCCACAGCCTTCATAGCCTTGAGCCCTACTTCAATCTTCTCCATGTTGGAGATACCGTCGCCAATTTCAATATTGAGGCGAACTTCGCGGTGGTGAGGGTTGTCGTTGTCGTACTGATCGGTCATGAACCACTCGTACACCCCGAAGACACCACCGGGCTTGAGCACACGGAAGATTTCGCTATAGACACCCTCAAGCGAGGGAGCGTGGACGGTGGCCTCAATTGCGTACACGGCGTCGAAAGAGTTGTCTGGGAAGGACATTTGCTGCCGCGTGTCAGTGATTATGTAAATACTTCAAGGAGGTGAGGACGAGCATACCATGAAGTCGCCCTTGGTGTACTTGAGCTTGTGAGAAAGACCCTCCTTCTCGGCGTACTGCGTCGCGCGCGCAATCTGGTAGTCGTTGTTGTTCAGTCCGACGACGTTAACACCGCTGAACTTAACAATCTGCCGCGCCGGACCACCGATACCACAGCCAACGTCCAGAACTCGCATGCCGTCACGCAGACCCATCATGTGTGCGAGGTAGTGTTCGTGGCGCGCAATAGCCTGGTGGAAAGACTCGCCGTAGGCAAAGCGGCAGAAGTGGAAACTCTGACTCCAGCCATTCTCGTACAGATCGGTGGCAAGGTTGTAGTAGTGCTTCGTGAGGGTGGCATATTCGTCTCGGCGGGCCTGAAAGGTCAGCACGTGAGCTCCATGTGCCAAACTACGCGTGTCGCGCATCTACATACCTTGCGAGTCTCCTCCGTCTCATCGCCAGCCGTTTTGTTGTCCCAGTGCTTGAAGTACTCGTCGACGGCCGCTTCTTGGGCAGATGTGTCTTTTTGCATCCAAGCTGAAAATCCACCCCGGGCATTGGAAGAAGTGCCATGCATGGCCTTGGCAAATTCCGCATCGCGGCTATGGTCCTCTTTCTCGAGGACAACGGGAGCCATGGTGGAGTGATTTCTTCGGAATGTTGCAAGTGCAAGTACGTCTCAAGCGCAAGTGGCGAAAGGCAAGGTGTAGAGCGGTGGAAGACGGTCAATTGGGGGAGGGAAAGACAGCTCAGAGGAAAGAGGTCGCCTTTAAGAGAAAGAGCGGTGCATGATATTTTGAAAGGGGAAAGGAGCACCTCCGTACACAAACGGCGTTCATTGGTCGCCGGCGAGATGGAGCGGCCCGAGGGTTCTTCCGCAACGCTAGCGGCCCGCCAAGCATCGTGGGCGTCATTTCTGTCGACCGGCAATCAATTGCAGGCTCGATCCCTAACTCGCTTCCGCCGCGGCCGCGTATCTACCGTATAACAACGTACGGTTTCTGCGGCAAGTCCGTATCTTCATTTCAGCAATGCCTCCGCAAATCAAGCAGGACCTCAACAGGTCGGGTTGGGAGACGACGGATTTTCCGTCCGTCTGCGAGCGATGTCTGCCGGACAACCCGTACGTGCAGATGCTGAAGGAGGATTATGGAGCTGTTAGTGGCGCCTTCTCCGCTGTGACCTGGGCGGTAGCTAACATGCGCAGGAATGCAAGATCTGCACACGACCTTTTACCATATTTCGATGGAAGGCCGATCGAACATCGCGACAGAAGCGGACCAACATATGCTTGACATGCGCGCGCCTGAAGAACTGCTGCCAGCACTGCATGCTGGATCTCTCCTTCGGTCTGCCCATCGTTGTCCGCGATGCAGCTCTTAAGATGGTGGCGCCAGGCCCGACGAGCGACGTGAACCGGCAGTACTATGCGCAGGAGCACGAGAAGGAAATCGAGGAAGGTAGAGGGGCCGTGGAAGCATATGAAAAGACGGACGAGAAGGCCCGCGAGCTGTTGGCGCGGCTGGCACAGAGCGAACCATACTACAAGAAGCAGCGGCGGCTGGAGGCAGAAGCCGGTGAAGGTGGGCAAAAGGCGTTGCCTGCACCCGGAGGCAGCGGAGAGCCTTCCACAGGGCACGTGCCAGGTCCCATCAGGACGCGGGATACGAGGGGTCGAGGTGGGATGCGACAGGCGCGAGGGGGCGCACCATCAACCCCAAAGCCGGAGGACTGGCTGCCACCAAAGGACCCGAACGTGGCATCGCTTTTTGTCACCGGTGTCGAAGACGATCTGCCCGAGCATGAGATTCGAGTACACTTTGCACAGTACGGCCAGCTTCGATCGGTCGTGTGCTCCCACCGCGCGCATTGCGCCTATATCAACTATGTCAAGAGGCAGGATGCGGAGGTAGCGGCGGAGGCACTGAAGGGCAAGTCGGTCATCAAAGGATGTCCGGTCAAAGTGACATGGGGGAAGCCCAAGCAGCTGGATAGTCTTGACCAGAATGTCCGGATGATGTACGCAAGGGAAGGCCGACAAGCAGCAGGACCCGCGAGGCGAGGAGGGCCATCACAAGCTGCCCTCGAAGCGGCGCCAGCAAGCCTCGATAGTCTTGCGGCCATTGCTCCACCCCCAGGAGCCGACGACGAGGTCAAGTACGCCAGTCTCGCTGGCAACTGAAAACATGTGGTAGCATTGGAACGGCGTTTGGTGGATTGCTCGGGCATCACGGTTTATATTGGGCTGGTCACAAGTCAGGACGAGCAGCATTTGGCCCCTGCCAATGTATTCCCTTTTCCCCTTTTGATATCCTCATTGTCCCCTCGTTCGGTATGTTCGTGTATCCGAAGCTCTAGCATGGCATGTGGCGTTAGCGAATGGTGAATCAACACGAGGGTCGACGGCGTACTGTAATGGTCTTCCCCATTGACCGCCTCTCCCTGCACGACGTTTTCCCGCAAGAACTTTGCCACGTCTTCGGCGTGTGTGATTTGCTGTGACAGCTCCTGGCTTCCGATGGCGAGACGGCGATTCTCCTCGAAGTGGCTGCGTGCTTTGGTGCGTGCGGCGAAGAGCGTCGGCATGTCTCCTGTGAACGGCATGAGAGGAGGCGCGCGTCGGAGGAGAGCTTGCGTACCTTGGAATGCCACGCGTGTGGAGCGCAGCAGGTGTCGGTATGCGCGGAGTGCCATTTCGCGTGGAATTGACCCTTTCGGATGGGCGGATGGGTGAAGGTGCGGTGATGGGGACAAGTCGAAGAGAGGGTGTGGCTGGCAGGGATGCGTGCTGCCCCGGCGGCGATCACCAGTCAGCCGCCTGGAGCTTTCCCAATGCGACGTGATGTGAAGTTGCATCAAACATTTCCCTCCCCCCGACGCACGATGGTGCGTTCGTGGCCCTAGAAATCCACCGAGCACCCGCGCTGGTCCATCCACAGCACAATGGTGTCCTTTTGGCCGTTCAAGGTACGCAACCCCGGCGCTGACGATGATGTGTCTGTGTCTGCGTCTGTGGGCTGATCATGGGCAGTCAAGCGGGGATGCCGCGTCTTTTGAGAGGACGCTTTCGACCCTCACGGGCAAGATCACACGGGCAGCGGCGCGGAACGATGGCTTGAGGCAGAAGTCGCGCCGTGTCCGCGTCATGTGGACGCTGTATGCGGGCTTTGCCTATATCCTCGCGGCGCTGCTGCTCACGCTGGTGACGGGCTGGAAAAACTGGGGTGCTGTCGAGATCACGGTTGTCGCTGGAGGTCCAGTGCTGTAAGGCCAGCCTTCTACGTGCTTTCGAGTCTTGCATGCATCACTGACTCCTCCTGCAGCATCTACGGCACCCGCACTCTGATGACCTCATACTACGACTACCGCATCTCCAGCACCGACGCCTACATCAAGAACCTCGCCAAAGAGCGTGATGCTACCATCGAGAGGCTCAAGGAAGCTACCAAGTACAACTCCACCCAGCAGCTGCTGGAGAAATACGCCTCTTCTCCGAACCCCCCGAAGCAAGCACCATCTTCTCCTTCGCAGCAGCAGTCCAAAGGGCCGCAAAAGCCAGCCCACGCTCCGGGTCCACGGACTGGCATTGCTCCACCACCAACAGCGAACATACAACGTCCGTCTACTCCGCAGCCACCTGTCCAAGCATCTCCCCGGCAGGCTCTTTTGCCACCCCCGCCTCCCCCACCAGAAGAGGTGCCAGGTGCAGAGTTTGCTCCCAATGCGTTTTCACCCGCAGAGCTTACACGACAGTACTCCGCCTCTACCGCAGCAACCTACACCCAATCCCACTGGTACGACCGCATCCTCGACGCACTCCTGGGCGAAGATGAGACACAACCGAAGAACCGTCTGGCCCTTATCTGCTCGGAGTGCCGGCTCGTAAATGGACAAGCGCCCCCGGGGGCTCATTCCCTTGAAGACGTGGGCCGCTGGCGATGTGGTGGCTGCCATGCTTGGAATGGGAAAGAGAAGCCCAGGGAAGATGCTGTTGCGGAGCTTGTTCACAACTGGGAGGCGGAGAGGCAGGCCAAGGAGAACGAATTCAGCGGGAGCGCTGGTAAATTTGGTGGGGACAGACAGGGGGAGAGTGCGGGCGAAGCAGAGCCAAGTGAGGGATCCGGAGTCGATGTGGCGGAGGAGGTTGAGGAAGAATCGCCGCCTTCCAGGATGACGAGGAGCAAGTCAAAGACCAGGGGCAAGAAATAGGCGGGGTACATCGGGACCCTACTCAGCGAAAGCGCTGAAGCTGACAGCTACATACTAGCAGACCTTTCCTTTTTTTCACGTTTCACTAACAGTCGAATATCCTATCATGTCCTCTATCTCGTGCTTCTTCCTGGCCGAGCCTATGTCCAATTTGCTAACAACACCAGGCCACAGACGATTTTCCATGGTCCACACAGTGGGTCCGGGGTAACTTCAGGGACTGTTGCAGGTGACAAAGCGTATCCTCTGGATGAGATGACCCACCATAGGCAAACCAAGGTATCACAAAGAGGATTGTCGTGACAGAACCTTGTACAGCACCGCTTGATCACCTTTGAACATCCATGTGGCCTTGGTTCCACTAAGGATAGACTGTCTACGGTGGCTTTGGATAACTGATGGTAATATCAATGTATCGCTAATAGCGGGAGCTTGTGAGATCAAGATAAGACTTCTAGGCTTTGCAACTAATGAGGGATGTGATGATCTGATATGATGTGGAGAGGACGGGCTGTGCCCTACAAATTCTTCGAAAACTTACTGTGCTTACAGGATCCTGAGTAGCATTAACGTGCAACGTGGATTTTGATGTGTGGTGTAGGAGTAGGTCCGGTTGTAGTTCGATTCATGATGCGACAGCTGAGTAGACCAGACGGAGGCGATGCTGCATAAGTTCGGTGAGCTCTGAAAATGCAAGGTGCATAGTACAGTACGAATTCATCGCTGACACAATCACTTGGTAGTACCGTCTCGATATTCAAAGATGGAATTATCTTCTCTCTCAATCTGCTTTCGATCAATCCGCCAAAAGCATGTCACACAGCTTTACGTTATCCTGGACCAATCCTACCTCCGGGCTGGACTTCTAGTCCATGTCCACCATCCCCGCCAATCTTATCTCCTCCTCGCCCTCCTCCTGGTGCCCGTCACCCACATAGCCGACATACGGCGACGATTCCTCCATGGCGGTTGGGCGGCTGGTCCTCGGTAGTCCTGCAGCGGTGACGGCCACTGCGAAGCCCTCGTCGTCACTCGCATGCTCAAGCTCGAAGTCGTCGTAGCCCGGCTGCGTGGCCAATGATTGGCGGCGAGAAGGCTGCATTATGTGAGGCGGAGGGGGAATGCCACCAAATGAGGCCTGGGATGTCCAGGGAGAGTACACCGGCATCATTTCACTCCTCGCGATCAACTCCTCCTTCATCCTCTGCTCCGCACGCTTGCGCTTCTGGTCTTCAACCCGCTTTTTGGCGACGTCTCGTTGCTCCTTCCTCAACAGCCAGTCCTTGAACATGCCTGGAAGATTGTCTTTGTTTGTGCCAGACTTCTTGACGGCATATTCGGCCGCCATCAGCGCGCCTGCATTCGCCGACGACGCCACGAAACCTCCGAGGGACCATCCTGCCTCCTTGATACCGCTCTTGGCAATGGCTTTCCCAAAATCCTTCGATGCAACGCCGATCCCTACCATGGCTTTTGATGTGCTCTCAGCGGCAGCACCCCAAGTTCCTGGGAACTGGTATGCAGGTATGGGCTCGACAGTGTGGTCTTCGGTCTGTTGGATTGTGAGTAGGTCTATTCGATACGATGCAGTGCTCTCAATCTGGACTTACCGGTTCCTCTTGACCCACCATCACGAAGTCGGAGCTGCCGAAGATGCCGGGACTGTCGCGGTTGGGATTACCCGACGAAGATGGAGACTCGTGGTCTTGGAGGGGTTGGTTTCGGCGGTCGGCCATGGTATCCAAGGACTTGAAGAGCGGGTTGTTAGTGTATGTTTACTTGTATGTATATCCAGCAAGCCACAAGCGGTGGCGAGCAAGGCGTCGTATAGGCGAGAGCAGCGGCGGCGGCAAAAGTTGGAAGTGGAAGTCGTAGTCGTGGTTGTGGTCCTGGGAGCGCGAAGCGAGCTAAAGTCGTAAATCTGGCGCAGAAGAGAAGGGTCCAAGTGACAGGCAAGATTGAGTTTACGCCACGATAACGGAGCTATGGGGCAGACAAGTTCACGTGTAGCAACGCCGGATTTATATACGCAATATCACGCGATAGCGTGCGGAAAAGGGAAAGACATGGACCCTGTACGGCAAACGGTCGCGGTCGTTCAGACTACGTTATCAAGCCCGTTCGAACCGTGTTTGACATTCGGTGATGGTAGGTCCCTCTTTGTGTGCTTTGTGAGCACGATTGATGCTGTATAGGACGATTGGGATATGTTTGAATAGCCTTTGTGCAAGATTTGGTCGCTTGCCAACAGTTGCAAACGATGAAGTCGGCTGCTGTTCCATCAGGGAACAACGGGGACTGATGGAAGAGAAGAGGATTCGTGTTGTTTATATCTTGAGGATCAAGGTTTCTGCCAGGCAGCAGAATGGTTTACCCGAGTTGAACGTTTTAGTGTCTCTGGTTGCCTCAGGCTGCCTCAGGCTGCCTCGAACCCCGGGCACTGTCACTATGAAGCTCTCTACCCACCAACACGAAAACTTCCCGTCACATTGCCATATTCGATGGAGATGGTGGCTCTGATCTACTCTATTGGTTAGCTGGCTGCCACCTTGCTGGCAAAGAAGAATGCCTACTTGCATCCTCCCTTCTCCACAGACCACTCGTGGCAATATCACCTACTACTCCATACACTCCTACCACAGAGAAGGTCACCACGTCTCCCAAGAAGCCAATCTCTCTCGCCAGCAACTTCCCCATTGATAATCCTGTGCCCCAATGTGGTAGTGACATATGTCAGGCTCTGTGAAGAACTCAATATCACCTCTACAGTGACACCGACGTCTGGTGCGAACATGACCATGACCTAGGATCTTGTCGATGCAAAGTCGCTCACCAAGTCAAAAGGAGAGCGTGTGGAGGAACCCCAAAAGAGGAATATGGAGAAGAGGAATCTTATTGTCGGAGGCTTGGCCAAGCTTTCCAGAGTCTACAGCCTTGCGAGACAGCGTGAGGACGGGTGATTCGCATAGTGATTAATGGCACGAATCGTACAATTTTATGACTTCCATACACGTATGGTCTCACGAAGGAAGCCAAATCAAGCTCTACAAAGTGTTTCACTGAATCGAGATCCTTTATCGATTCACAGCCCTATAAATGAATCGCTACAATTACAGAGCCTCTGTGGTCCCTACCCCAAACCACACCGTACTAAAAGAACCGCTCGATGTCCTCCCACTCGAATTTCTCCTCAACCACCCAGACGTAATCTCCACACTTGACTACATCCCCCAACACCAAAGTCTCCTCCTTATCCCACATCACCGGACAAGGCAAACTACCATCTCCAATTCTGACCGTTCTCGTCCACTCCCACCTCTCCTCCCCATCCTTGTCGTCGCCCTTCGACTCTCCCTTCCTATGCCCTGATACCTGCTTATACTCCCACCTCTCCACCGTCGCAACCCCGCCATTCATCAAAAGTGCCTGAGCGAACCTCCCCAGCCTGATCGCCGCACCCCTCACCCCCAACTTCACCGCATCAAGTCTAAGCACGATATTCCACTTGCTCTTGCTTGGCCAACATGCCTCAATCTCTCGGTCACCCCACATCTCCTCATGGCTCTGCATTCTGCCCGTATTTATATTGGGCGCCGCGCCGCATTCCAGGGTCTCAAACTCGTTGATTGGGAACATGATTCCGGTGTCATTGGGGACCTGGTGCGCGGGCGTATTGACATGGTGGCGTGAGTCGATCCAATGTGTCCATTCGCATGCCTTGACTGGTCCCGCCCAACAACGCTGGAGGGGGGGCTGGAAATCGCCGGGTCGTTGGATGGTGTAGGGGTCGGGAATTACCTGAGAGAAGGCGGTGCCGCTGAAAGCCCATTCGAGACGCTCGCGGGGGCCGCCGGTGGTAGGGAGGACGGGGTCACTGGAATGGAAGGGACTGGTATCACTATCAGTGGGGTGTAGATGTAACGAAAGGGGTGGGGAAAGATACCGGAAGATACGAATATCGACGAACGTCTTTCGAACACTGGTCAAGACAAGTGTATCCGTATGCTCAAAGCCTCGAGGAGGCAAGTTGAGCGGATTCCTCTCCGGTAGACCATACGAATACGGGATCTGTATATCGGGCGGGATAGGGTACGGGAGGAAATATATGTAGTCGCGGACAGAAACACTGGCGTTACGCGGATCTGGGTCGGTGGGTTTGATGAGCTTGACGGTTACACCTGGGGGAGCTTCTTCGGCCATGGTTTCGGCGTCGATGTTGGCAGCAGTAGCAACCGTAGGTGCAGATCGTTCGAGTGGGCCGGAAGTGCTCGCGAAGAGCCCTCTAGACTTGCGGTGTTGGATGAATGATCGTATGCGATACTGTTTTGTCTAACCCGACCTTTGAAATTGCCAGAACCTGCTCGTTCGAACGCGACAGCGTAATACTTCCAAAAAGAGCGTTAGAGTGACTGATGCATACTGGGACTTGTAGAACTAAAGAAATATCAAATGTGTTCAGGACGCTAATGGAATGGTCTTTGGCTTGCTCATTCACATCGTCAACGTGATTGACTGGTGGTACCTCGAAAGAAGCCTCCCCACACTTTCTCCCGTGGAAGGCGCAAAGTAATAATACAGAGCATGTGTGGGAATAAGACAAACGCAAATAATACACAATATTTCGAAGCTTACTTTTGCTGGAGCAATCAAGCCGTTATGCAAGTAGGACTACTATTCCGGCATTATTTTTTGGAGCGGGTGGGTCGGGGTGTGAAGGTGGGAAGCAACAGTGCCCCGCACTACTACCAATTCACGCCATAGCTACTGCGTATCGTCGAAAAATCTCGGTAGCTGTTTGAGCATCATGTCCTTTGTCAGACCTGCAGCGCGTGCTCTCATATGACCTTTCGATCAATATGGGCAGTTGAGGTGCCCTCATGTGGTGACGATGGCACACAACACAACCCATCACGAAATGATAGCCGAAGCAAAGTCAACTCACACTGCATTTAGACGCAAACATGCATTGAGGCAATGGCGGCTGGCATTTTGGAACACTAGATATCATTCACATACTGTCACAGTGACAGACCTAACCATTGACGCCGTCCATGCTGGGAAAATATCTCGCCAAACCGTGGCCACCTTTTTTGAGCAGTCGTGAATCATCCCACTACACCATGCCTGAAGTCCGGTTGACCGCTTATTTCTTCTTGGCATCAGCCTCCTCGGCCTTAGCCTTAGCACGCTTCTCGCGGACACCAGCAAGACGGGCCTCAGAGCGGGCATCACGGAGCTTCCTGTAAGCGTTCTCGGTGGCCTCGTAGTTCTTGATGGGACCCTCCTCGAAGGTGACGGTGTTCTTGATGGGCAGAACCTCGCTGGTGGACTTGATGGTGTTCTCGCTCTTCTTGGCGGCCTTGATCTCTTCGGCCGAGGCGTCACCCTCCTTGGTCTTGCCGTTGCGGCGAGGGAAGAGGATGAGGCGCTTCCTGTACTCCTGGAGGCGCTCCACGTTGGCCTTGAGGCTCTCCTCGGAGAGGTTCTGGCGGCGGGGGTCGACGGAGATACCGATGGTGGCTGCGAGCTTGCGGGGGATACCGGCGGCTGTTCCATGTTAGTTGATGCAATGCCTTCCACATGTACAATTACTCGTACCCTTCAACTCAGCAAGAGAGAAACCACGGCCCGGGCGCACACGACGGTTGTCTGCATTTCTATCAGCAATTGTTCCTCCTCTACTCCGGTATGCACATACACTTGATGGACGGGCATCGGACAACGGGTCGCAGCTTGTCGACAGGGCGAGGAGCGACCTTGGCGGCCTTCGCAACACGAGCGTTGCGCCTCGACTTCTTCTTGCCAGGCTGATCGAAAACGTTAACATCTGGACACAGGCGCCACTGCTCTCATGTTGAGAGGGGAATTACCTGGTCGAAGTGCACGCGGACGTAGCGTTGCCTGCAAATTGTCAGTGATGCTAGCGATGCGCGGAGAAGGGTGTCGCATACCAGTCCTTGTGGAAGTGGTTCTTCTGGATCTGCTGGTTGTGCTTGATCGCCATTGCTGCAGATTCTACTCGCAATTAGAATGGATAGTATTGTGTAGATGCGGTGCTACCGTACCTTTGTCGACCTGTTGTTAGTATCGCTGATGATTCAAATCGATGTCGATAATCGATGGTGTTGAAAAGCTCGCTTAGGGCCGGCGAAAG
The DNA here is from genome assembly GCA_019202945.1 of Corynespora olivacea. Taxonomy (NCBI): domain Eukaryota; kingdom Fungi; phylum Ascomycota; class Dothideomycetes; order Pleosporales; family Corynesporascaceae; genus Corynespora; species Corynespora olivacea. Next base: position 169,156 of record JAGQEM010000007.1, read on the forward strand.
GTTCTGCCGACAACGATCCGTGCACGACTCAAACATGATCATTGGAAAATCACTTTTACTGTATTTTGTAGTTGATTTTGTGATGCATAGTTTACTTGGATCATAATCTCCGCAGACTTCAAGCTTTTAAAAAAAAGTCTACGAGCAACTTCAGTTAGTATCGCGAAGTATACACGAACCTAACGCGTTCGTGTCGGAATCGCTGCAGCCTGCATGGATCATAGGATAACGTGTCTTAGTAGGCAAGAGATGACATTTACTAACAAGGTATCTAAGTCGTTCATCGTCTTCCAAAACCATACGGAACCCACAAAGCCATATCTGAGTAGGGTATTCATTCATTACAATGTGGCCGACACGCCTCGCTCAGCAGTGTCGAAGTACGTTAAAATACAAAAGCATGGGCCCAACACAAACTCCAAGCCGAAATCGCCTGCCAATCCATATCATCCCTCGTGAATTGTTTGCGAGATTTTCGACCACTACTCTCGCAGACCGCCAATACCTAGGCCAACACCCATGCGACCGCGTTTTGTTGGACTTCCCTGGTGTTCTCCGGATTGTAACCGTCGCTTCTCGGGCTCCCGAGATTGTGTTATGTTGGAGCCCTTCCTGACTTGTCCAAAGATTTTACTTTGAATGAAATTTGCCGACTGTGAGGACGGCGCTGACGTGTGTTTTGGCGGCGGCGCCCTTCGGAGCATACTAGTAGCCATTTGACTTGCTTGCGACTCTTGCACTTCGTTGTCTTCTCGGTCGGTAAAGGCTTCCTCTTCGTCCACGCTAGAGGCTGTAATCGTCGAGTTGCTGCTTTCCCGACGAGCATGGATTGTCTTGTGCTGATAGTGCGCTGGTGGGGCAGACTGGGGAACGTTCACAGCAGGAAATGGCAGCGGCGTGCGCAGCACGTCTGGTTGGAAATGAGACCGCTTGTCAGGGGTCTGTGGAAGGGATGACATCGACTGGGCGCCTCTGTGGTGTCCAAATCGTGATCTCCTGGTGGGCGTAGATGGGGCCGTGGCAGTCTCTTGGCTGAGCATTTTGTCTGCCAAAAGCAAAGCCTCAAAGTTGTTTTGTCCTCTGCTATTCTCGTTGGACAAAGGACCGATCCGACTGGGCTTGTGTCGTGGAGTATAAGGAGTACCAAAAGCTGATCGAGGAGACTCGCCCATCTGCTCCAGGTATGGCAAATATTGGGCCATGTGCTCGCGGTTTTTTCGGATCCTCGCTTTCAGCTGGTTATTCTCTTCCATTAAACCGGCAAGCTCACCCTCTCGATGTTCTGTGAGGCGTTTTTGCTGGTCAAAAAAATCGCGCAGACCATCATTCTCGCTTTGCAACATCTGAATCTGGCGGCTCATCTCGGACACCAGAATGGCGTTGGCGGCGTTGGTTGAAGATTCCTGGATGGATTGCTCAGGTGCAGCTGTGTTACGCCGCTTCTCTTCGGCTTGCTGCAGTACATCTACCTCGCGGTGAGCCATGGCCAGCTCGACTGCCATGCGGCTGGCCGATTCTTGGCTTTCCATCACGGCCATGCTGTACTGCAACTTGTAATGGGCGGCGGACAGACGCATGTCGCGAAATGCATTGGTGACTTCACTGATCATGGTCCGGAGTTCGTCCGCGGAGGCATTGTTGATCTCATCTTGTGAGTAGAGAGTCGCGGCCGACTCGGCCAGCGCTGGAGGTTGGCTCGGCAGCTTTGCGGTCGGTGGAGGAGACGACAGTTGGGGCGTTGGAGGCGTTGGGGTCCGGGCCACGGTGCGGGTATTGGGTATCTGAGACGATGGTGGAGGTGTCATGGAGGAAGTGGTAGGTGGGGCAGGTGATGTAAACTTGGCCTGACTCGGGGAGACAGCCTTTGACATATTTGACCTGTCGACGGGTCCGGGGGATCCGGGATCTGAAGCAGAATGAAGACCTGGAGTGGTAGGTCGCGAGGTCTCGGTCGACGGTATGAGCGAGTCCATGGCAAGTTACAGGCTTCAGGCTGAAGTAAGCGAACGCGGCCGACACGTCAGAAGGGTTAAGGCAGACGCGCCGGAGTGTGTTGTTTACAATCTCAACCCGTTTGAAGCAGATGCACGAGGCGAAGCGACGGCGTTGAGATGCGTCGCGGACAAACGCGAGGTCGTTAGATATTGGGTACGAAGACGCGAACGTGTGGTGTCGCGTCGATGCGCTTTTAGACGAGAGTGCGGCGCGACGTTATGCGACCAATACTCTGGGAGGAGCGGCAATGCGCGATGTTGGTGTGCAACGTGCGGTGTGACAGCGAGGATTGGCAGTGGTGGTGTCTTTGCGGGCACGAGGAGGCTGGAATCGATAGCAGTGGGTGGCGGGTGGGTAGTCAACCGGTGGGAGTGTGGAGGGCGCTGACCTAACCTCTTCCAGGCTCTCCCCTACTTGATCCTACTTGAAACACCCTGGGCGCGGTTGACGGGACGACGGCGACGAACGACGCACGCTCACACATCACGTCCGTCAGCGTCCGTGCGCCTACTATCAGGCCCAATTTGAAATTGTCCTTGTCTGGTTGCGCGTTTGCAGCTTGGTTGAGAGCCATGGCCGACGCTTCGTGAGCCTGAGCCTGAGCCACACGCACTCGGACAATATCCATCCAACGCCGCGCCTGTATCCTGCAGCGTGCCCGTGTACCGACGAGTGCACCATGGAACAGCCATCTGGCATCCCAGTAAGGTCTGGGATCCCACGCCCGACATCGAGACTCCCCGTGCTCCGTTCCTCTGGCAGTCAGTCCCAGCTGTGCTCCCCGGCCTCGACGTCCACCGAGCCACTGCGCAAGAAGCCTTCGCTGTCGTCGATATCGCGGCCCAGCCAGCCAGCCCCTCGGTCGCTGCAGAAGAAGACATCCCGCCCTTCGCTCAATCGCTCCGGTACATCCTCGCCAGCCGCCTCCACGGCCACGGTCACGGGCTCAACCAGGGCGTCCCTATACTCGGCCTCATCAAGCCGTGCCATCCCCACCAAGGGGCAGGCGCGAAGCTCCATCTCGAATGCGTCGACCTTCAAAAGGCCCATTGGCCTGCCGCCGTCACGCCAGACGAGACCTGTTCCGCAACCAACGACAGCTTCGAACACAGAACGAAACGAGGATGTGCTGGGGGACTTGGACGGATTCCGCTCTGCTTCGAGGGCTTCGTCTCGGGCAAGCTCGCACGCTAGCTTCCGTGACGCCGAGCCAGAATGTGCGCTGGAGAACGAGACGGAAAGTGCAAACCCACAAGTGAGGGAGGTGCGACCCTCGCTCGCAGAAAGAACGGTCGAAAGCCTCTCCCAGCTTCCTTCCTCGCCTGCTGTCAAAGGTAGGCGGAGGTCCAGCTTCTTCAATGCTGACAATTCCATGCCACCTCCACCTCGACCGAGTTCTGCACTGTCGAACGGCAGACGGCCTACGACAAGTGATGGTACGCCCCGTGCGCTGGCGACCCCGCGAAAAGGAGCTCCTCCAGCCTCGAAAACATCCATGACTGCTCCAGGCAAGCGAAGCTCTAGCGCCACAACCTTACCCAGTGCCTCCGGAACACCCAGTAAGACACCTTTCCTCAGCCGTCTGGACTCTACGGCCAGGAAGCAGCCGCTCTCCCAGATGCACAACGCCCAAGCAGTGCCTAAGCCTAGGCCTCTTTCAAACAGCAAGACCATGATCGCGCGAACTCCAAGGGCTCGCCCATCACTGGCTGGGACGTTCGGTCAAGCCATATCACCTCCAGGCACCGTCGTTGCCACAACGCCTTCCCCGGCTGGAAGAGAATCTGTCCTAAAGACCACACCAATTACTAGCCGAAAGGTCTCCAATTCATCTGCTGTGTTGCGAGAACAGCTTGCGAAATCAAAGGCCACGTCAAAGCCCGGGGTGGCTCCCAAACAACCCGGAACACCGCCCCAGACCAAGTCGTCCCAAACACTGCGAGAACAAATTGCAAAGGCCAGAGAAGCGGCGCGACAAGCCAACACTGCACCCAAGCCTCGAACAAGCACTCCACCCAGGGACGCCATTGTACCAGACCCGGTTGAGATTGCCGAGTTCGACTTTGGCCTCGACGACCCTTTCAACCAAGGGTCAAAGGGTGGCAAGTCATTGTTACGGAAGCGCATCGATGCAGGTCGCGCGGATGGGCGACTCAACATTGCAGCTATGGGTTTGAAGGAAATCCCTGAAGCCGTGCTGCACATGTACAAATACGATCCCAACGATACCACTGTTGCATGGGGCGAGATTGTCGATCTCACTGTCATCGTAGCGGCAGATAACGAGTTCGAAGCTCTTCCCGATGCCATGTTTCCGGACATTGATACGCCGTCTGCCGTGGACTCTGACGAGGACGACGGTCCGGTATTTGGGGGCGTCCAGAACTTTGACCTGCACGGAAATGTGCTCCGAGAGCTGCCCATGGGCCTGAGACGCCTGACGCAGCTCTCAAAGCTAAACCTGGTAAGGCTTTCCTTCGTTTCATGCATTCGAAAACCACTGACAGGCTCCAGTCGAGGAACAGATTATCACAGGACGCGTTGGAAGTTGTCTTCCAGATAACGACTCTGCGTGATCTCAAGCTGGCTGAGAACGCACTCGAAGGATCTTTCCCACCCAGTGTGGAAAGTCTCCATCAGCTTGAGATCCTGGAGCTTCAAGGCAACAAGCTCACCAGCCTACCACCTGAGATACGAGCACTTGCTCATCTGCGGACCCTCAATGTGTCAGACAACCAACTCAAGGCGTTGCCAACCGAGTTGTTCACATCAATCCCCATCGTTGAGCTTATTGCCTCTAAAAATGCTTTCAGTGGTGCCTTCTTCGACATTGACACCGTGCCCCATTTGCAGAACTTGCAGTTGGGGAGCAATTCCCTTACGAGTCTCTGTGAATCGGGCACAATCCTTTTACCCGCGCTAAAATATCTTGACCTATCCTGCAACAGGTTGCCTGCTCTTCCAGATATGTCGTCTTGGACAAGTCTTGCTACTTTACTTGTGGGAGACAACAAGTTGTCTTCTCTGCCGGAAGGCTTCCTCTCCTTGCAGGCCCTTAGAGTCGCGGACTTTACTTCGAACGACTTGAATAAGTTGGACGAAAGGATTGCTCTCATGGAAGGATTGGAGAATATGACGCTGGCCGCCAACCCACTTCGCGAACGAAAATTCTTATCCATGTCCACTGCGGACATCAAGCGCGACCTACTATCCCGAGTACAGCCTGATGCTTTGGAAGCGACGCCGGAGGGCTTTGGAGAAGTCGATGGGGATTTGCAGGAAGAAACATCGACCAATGGTTGGAAGCTCACGCCTTCGGGCACACTGGACTTGTCATTCCAGAATCTCGCCGCGATGGATGACGACCGTGTGGCTACTTTTGCAGAGACGAACGATGTTCGACAACTATACGTTGCCAGCAACTATTTGACGTCGATTCCTACTGTCACGATGCAACTCTCGTTTTTAACGATCCTGGACTTGTCCAAGAACAACATCAGCGTCCCTCTCACAGAATCGTTGGAACTTGCAAAGCTGCGCGAGCTTCGACTTGGCGGAAACAAGATCCAGACTTTGGATAGTATCGTCGGCTTCCTCTCAGCACCTCGGCTCTATCATCTCGACGTGTCCAACAACCGCATCTCGGGTTCACTGCCCACTTTGCGCGACTTCTTCCCAGAGCTCCTGCTCTTCATAGCATCGGAGAACAGCATTTCCGAAGTACCGGCCGAATCGCTTCGGGGCTTGAAGACTGTGAACCTCGGCAACAACGACATCGGTCGTCTCGAGCCCGAGATCGGACGGTATGTAGGCACGCTGACCAGCCTGGAAGTTGAGGGCAATCGGTTCAGGGTACCGAACTATACTGTGCTCAGAAGGGGAACAGATGCCGTCTTGAACTGGCTGCGTGACAAGATACCCTCCCCTGCAGATGAGTTCTTCGATCCTGGCTCGCCTGGCAGCCCCGGCTTCTAAGTCACAGTCGTGTGTCGGAAGTTTGGCAACACGTAGCGCAGTTTAGGCTGTGGGTAGCATTGCATTCGATTCTGTACATATTCTTTGGTGGGAAAGGAATTGGGTGGACTTGTGTTTTGAATTGTCCCCTTTCTATCTGTTGATTTTCTTTTGCGTAGACGTATAGTAGTGGTCAATGGTGCAGGGACTGCGCTGGCGCCTTCGCATGGCTCTTGCGGTCGGTTCATAGATCTATACATTTAAAGACTTGTAATACATTTCCCCCCCGAATCGTTGGCCGCCACTTGCTTCATGCGTCCACCAGGATACCCAACACTAGCGTACTATGTATACACGGTATGATTGCATTCACGTCATGCCACGACGCCTGACTTTTGGAAGAGGACAGCAGTGCCACTTCGGTCCGCCCAACCATTGATGCGGCATGGGGGAGATGATCTTCCGCGCTAGTCCCGATCAATCTAACGGTTGCTATGTCGACCACGAATGCGGTGAACGGTAAACACACCCCCCCGGTGATACCGCCCCCGGACCAGCATCCCTACCCCACCTTCACCGTCGTTGTATATCCCTAGTCCTGGTCGACGCGACGACCGACGCCATATTTTAACTAGACATTCTACCATCCACGCTTCCTCCTCCACGCCACTGTCCGGCTTTGCATCGCCGCTCGCTTCACGTTCAGCGTAAACACGGGCGCAATGCCTGGCACAACGGTGGCAGAGCCGCCCTCGGTCACTCTTTCGTGTAAGCACACGTCTGGATGTGTGCAGGATGGATGGATATTGATCGATTGCAGTTGCCAACAACTTCTGGGGTAAAGATGACGCCGGCGTCTCTCCTATGCTCGAGCGCCTGCACAATGCCAAAGTCACCTCCGACGAGCTGAAGTCCTTCTACGCCGCCCGCGCGGCCCTGGAAGACGAATATGCCCGCAAGCTGCTCAACCTCTCGCGGAAGCCCCTCGGGTCGTCGGAATCGGGAACCCTGCGCATGTCGTTCGACGTCATCCGCAGCGAGGTGGAAGCAACAGGCAAGGCGCACCAGAGCATCGCCCAGCAGATGAAGACGGAGCTGGAAGAGCCGCTGGCTGCGTTTGCGGGCGGCATGAAAGAGAGGCGCAAGATCGTGCAGAACGGCATTGAGAAGCTCTTGAAGCTGAAGATGCAGCAGACGTCGACGGTCAACAAGGCGAGGGATCGGTACGAGAACGATTGTTTGAAAATCAAAGGCTTTCTGGCGCAGGCACACATGGTCATGGGCCAGGAGGAGCGGAAGAACAAGGCAAAGCTGGAGAAGACGCAAATCAACATGTCGGAGACTGAGCGAGAATACGAGGCTGCTGTCAAGATCCTGGAAGAAACCACAGGCCGATGGAACAGGGACTGGAAGGCAGCTTGCGATGTGAGTTGCCAGGGAGCACCATGCTGTGTCGATACTGACGGTGGCAGAAATTCCAAGATCTCGAGGAAGAGCGCATTGACTACACAAAGAGCAGCCTCTGGAACTTCGCCAACATCGCTTCCACCGTGTGCGTGAGCGATGATGCTTCGTGTGAGAAGGTACGACTATCTCTCGAAGACTGTGATGTGGGCAAAGACATTACGGGCTTCATCCAGGACAGCGGGACCGGCCAGGAGATACCGGATCCGCCAAAGTTCATCAACTTTTGCCGCGGGGACGCTGAAACGGCTTCGTTGACTTCGGAAGACGATAACTACTCCGTGGCTCAATTCCCGCGCAACATGAATCCAGCATATCGTGCGAATTCGCCCCAGCCTTCCATGTTTGAATCTCACCACGACCCAAATAATCCACTGGCTAGAGAGATGGGTCTGGGAGGTAACACGATGCCGATGCCGATGCCGGTGCCGGTGCCTCAAGACCATATCAATGTCGCCCCCAGGCAGCCAGCCCAGGCAGCCCAGCCTGTACAGCCTGTACAGCCTGTGCAGCCTCAAGCAGCCAAAGTTCTCCAGCCCGATCCACGATTGGTTCAGGCTCAGCAACAAGCTCACCAGCAATATCAGCAGAGCCAAATCCCACACAACGATTACCCAATGGATGGGATGACACAATTCTGTCGCATTGGGCCACCATCGGAACGAAGCACAGTTCCTAGTCCCGTTCGCTCAGCTAGTAGGGAGTCGAACAGCGATTACTCCAACCCTACGTCGTTCTCGAGTGTAGAACCACCGAGCGGGTCGGCATCTCCGGGAAAGCCAATGGCACCTTCACCGCAGCCAGTCGAAGAGTCTTCGGTGCAAAAGAAGCGCAACTTCTTCCAGAACAGTCCTTTCGCTCGCAGGAAGAGCAAGCATGAGAAAGAATACCCATCAATCACGCCTACCAACCGAAATACCTGGGGTCCTGCATCTCGACCTGCAAACAACGAAAACGTTAGCCCGACTCGACCTTTCGGAAGGGGTGCGCGTGGTACCATTCTCCAAGATGCCCCGTCAGTCAGTCCTGAGCCCGTCGATCCTAGAGCCAACTTCCAGCTCAATATTGGAAACAACGTGTTCGATGTCGCTTCTCCAGACAAGAAGAAACCCCGCAAGACCAGGGAGCCAGAGGAAGAACTTGACCCTATCGCCCAGGCTCTTGCCGAATTGAAGGGTGTGACCAAGCAAGGCTCTTTGCGTGTCTCGGCCGATCGTTATCATGGTCTTGCTACGCCCCAACCGCCTGGCACACCTGCAATAGGTTCTCAGCTTCCAGGCGGAGCACCTACTCCTCTCACAAACGTCAACCTGGCCTCTGCCAAACGAGGCACACCTCCGCCTTCATATGAGCAGCCGCCAATGTCACGCCTCGGTGCCCCTCAACCTGCACATACAGCCCGACAAATGCAGAAGACGACGCAGATGTACATTGATCAAAAGGCCAACATGTTCAACACCGGTGCGACGTCTCGACCCTCGACTCGTGGTGGTCCCGCTCAAGAAGTCCCCCGATCAACGTCCCCTGCTCCTCCACGGGCGACAAGCCCCAGGCCCAGTCTCTACTCTGGACAGCAGCCACCACAGTCCCCAGCATACAATCGCTCAGCATCGCCAAACCCGTATGCCGCTTCCAATGCCGGCAGTCGACCGCGCGCTAACACTGCTGGCCAACCTCACAATCCATACGGTACACCAACCGGACGAGGTTCGTACTCTTCTTCCATTCGCGGCGGCTCTCCAGGCTTTGCCAACCCTCGTGCTGTGTCGCCACAACCCACCTATGCGCAGAGCAATACACGGCCCAACTCTCGAGCAGCACCCAGTTCACGAGCTGTTAGTCCACAGCCTCAGTTCCGCCAGTCATACGATCGCCCTTCAAGCTCGAGGGGGAGTGACATGGCGCTGCAACTTGCACCAGGGCCCGGCAGCGAGCGAGGTGACGGCAGTGTGTATGGCGGTAGTGTAAGGGGCCGTGGTGGCGGTAGTGGTGGTGGTCAACGTCCTCAGAGCTCGTACTATAGTGGCGGAGGAAGTGATCTGGGGCATGGAGGTGGTTTGAGCAGCCAACTTAGTACAAGGACCAGGAGTAAGAGTGTTGCAGAGCCGAGACAGTACACTAGGGACGGGAGGATGATTTTACATTATTGTAGGTACCCCTTGCTCTTTGCGTACACAAGAGGACAGGCTGCTAATGGACCCATAGCTCGTGCGATGTACCTATACAATGCTCAGATCCCGGAGGAACTGACCTTCGCCAAAGGCGATATCCTCGCCGTCCTCAGACTCCAGGACGATGGTTGGTGGGAGGCCGAGGTCGTCGGCAAAGACGGGCGACGCGGCCTAGTGCCCTCGAATTATCTGCAGAACTGTTGAGTGCAGCAAACGTTTGGTTGCGCTGTTGTCAGTCAGCCTGTTATTCGATCAGTCAGCACTCGAGGTTTGTATGTTGATGGAGTTCTGCCCATGTTGTATACCGGGGCTTTGCCTGATTTTTATCATTTTGGTTAGAGTGTTGACAGGGCCTGCATGGTGTTTGGGAGCTGTCCTTGTTTGTGATGAAGAATGCATTCGTTGGAGTGGAAGGAAGGGGCGAGCCTGCGCTAGGCCGGCCTGTGTAACATATTTATGCTTGCTGGTTGAATGAAAGAAATTGTAGATGAAGAGGCGATTCCGTCCGAACTTGGCATCTGCATCCGTTTTGAGACTGTGCCAGTAGTGCTTGGTGATTGCAATTGTTGGGCAGAACAGCTCGAAAGGCAAATATGGCGTTGGGAATTGAGCGACGACTTGAGATGTGGGGAGAAAGCACGTGCCTTCCTGAGGAGCATGATACGGAGCATGCGGCTATCGCGAGCGGTGCTCCCTCCACATTCATGCTCGGCGGTTAACAGGGAGACGCGGGTTGTTTTTTGGGCAAGATTTTTTGGAGTGGAAAAGGCAGATGCAGACGATGGTTCCAGCTGCAGGACGAGCGGTTTTCCGAGGCCAGCGGTGTCCGGCGCAGAAGCAGCGCGGCACTGCAGGCTGAATTATATGCCAAGCCCTCGACCGTGTGTTCCGCATCGCGGTACCTCCCAGACCACGTTCAACACCATCACTACATAACCCACAAACACCCCCGGCCGCAGTGCTTGCTCATGGAAACGCCAGTCAGATGAGCCAGCACAACCCTTGGGGTCAACCGAGACGACAGCAGGATATACGGCCCACGCCCTTGTCCACCACGTTTGCACAGGAAGAACACAACGCATCCTCGCCCAACGGTGCGCGCCCGGGCTTCTCTCCTGCGACCTCCAGCTTCCCATCGCTGCCCCCATCGTCGAATCGACACGGGCTCGTCGGCAGCCGCAAGTCATCGACGGCCTCGTCCACGTCGTCGCTCTTCTCGCCCGCCGGACAGCAGCCCCCAGCCGGCCAGCTGCTGTCCTCCCGCAGCAGAACCATAGCGCCCCAACCTGCCTCGCAGCTGGCCTCCGCCGCCGCATTAGCCGCATCGCAGGGAGGTGGGTCGACCAGCGGCGGAGGCCCCACCAGGCTTGTCCGCGCTTCACCTTCACTCTCGACCTCGAGCACGGTTGGCTCGCCTATATCCTCGTCCAACCCCGCGCATAAACAGGACCTCTCCCGCATTGTTGTTGCCCAGGTCTTCCTCCTGCTGAGCCAGCTGAGCCCGACCAAAGACGACAAGGACCGCGCTAGAATCGAGCAGATCTGGAAGGTACGTCCCCCATCCGCCTGCCTGGGGTGTTGATCACGTTGACAATCCCCCCACAGCTCCTCGACTCCAACGGCATGGAGGTCTTCTCCAAGTCATTCCGGCGCATGCTGCAGACCAACGCTACCCACATCTTCGCGTCGGGCGAGCGCAACAGCGGCTATGCGCTCCTCGTGGACGAGATGCAGAAGCTGCGGACAGACCCCGAGCAGGCCCAGAAGATCGCCGAGTCCGTCGACTCCTCGGAAGGCGACCTGTTCCGCGACTTCGACCTCGCAGCCTTCATCTCTCACTTTCAATTGGATCCGTTCGCGAAAGGCATGCTTGCCGCGGCATGCAAGTCGAGCAGCAATCCCGATCTACGGGGCAAAGGTGAGCTCCCCCACCCTATGTGTAGACGTGCTTGTTCCCTGCTGACAACAGCACCAGCCGAGATGGTCCTGTCAAAAACCACCGATGATCTTATATTGGCGATTGCGCGACCCGAGCTACCATGTAACGAAAGCATCACGTCCGACTTCCTCGCCACTTTGATCGAACGCGTCTTCCAAAACCCGCCGCAGGATTGGACTGATGAAAAGAAGTCAAATTGGGCATATGCTATCCAGATGCGCTACGCGGCGTTGCACCAAACCGTACCCGTTGAGCTCGAGTCTGTGTTGCAGCTTGTTGAGCTCAGCAATGGCTCTCAGAACCCTCTTGTGAAGCAGGTACAACGAGCTGGCCCGCGTGCTACGGAAACCGTCGAAGCGTGCAAAGAGATGCTCTCATCAGTTGGAACGCGCGACATCAGCTACCAGCAGGTCGCCATGGCGCTGTTGTTTCTGGCTATCTCATCAGGCTACAATGCTCGAAACTTCGTCGCAGCACTCCGGGAGCACGGAGCGGGACAGCGCTTAGACTGGCAAGATGTGGTACACGCGTTCGATCGAGAAGGACTGCGAGTTACCAAGCCTCAGTTCCTTGCCATCTACAACGCTTTGCTCCCTGTAGCGCAAAGCGACGACAAGTTCGACATCCAACTCCTCTGGGGTGGTCAATGGTCCGTTGCATTGACGCAACTCTGTTTTCTGGCACGTTTTCTGTCATGCACGCCGGCGGAACTCGACGTAACTCAAATTCCACGTCTTCGGGTATCCTACTCAATGCAGACCTTTGAAAACGCCCCCGAGGAAGTGAAGGCTGTGGCGGAACAGGCAGTTAAGCATCCTTATGTCTCGCTCGATGCCACATGCGCGCTTTTTGGCATGATCTTCCAGTCGTCCGAGTCGTATCACACGGCTCAGGCATATGGAATTCCCGATACCATCATCAATCCCTACACATCCGAATTCCTAACGGCTGCGGCTGCGGTACCTAAGCCCTGGGGTGCGTTGCAGGAACAGGCGCTCAAGCAGCTTTTCAGCCCCTATTTCTACAAGAAGCTTCCCAACTACGAGTTCGTTCTCTACGGTCTGTGGCAACAAGACAATCAGTGGCTTGTAGACCGCTTTGTGGATTTCTACAACGCTGATTCCATGTCGCTGAATCTCACTTTGGAACATGCTCAGACATTCGGCTGGCTGGAAGCCTTGATCCGTAGCAACACAGATATAAGTCTCGACCTTGCAGCGCAAGCGCATGCCCGCGGTCTTTTCAACATCGAGCCCTGGCTGCAACAGACATTCGAACAGGCCGGTACTCTTTTCCGAAGGATCCTCGCAAACTTCCTCAGCGCGAGAGCTTCGGACGAGATGCAGCGCGCTCGCGAGGAGCACAACCTCATAAGCATGCCTCTTGCGGTTAAGACTGTCTATCCACTTCTCGAGTTCCTTGCCGCATGTGAGCTTCCGGAACAGGAGCTCTTGCCTTTGCAGCGGAATTGTATCCAGGCTTACCCCCGACTGATCAACTACGGTGTGGGCGAACGTGGTGAAGACCGTGGTGAGATCAACGCTATCGTTGATGCCAACGGCCAAAACGGAAACTCCCTACCCGCAGAAGCCGATAGGGAAATGCAAGAACATTTTAAGAAGATGTATAGCGACGAGACTAAGGTGCGAGATGTCATCTCCCTGCTTCGAGGCTACAAAGAGTCTCGCGATCCGGCCGAGCAAGACTTGTTCGCTTGCATGATCCATGGACTTTTCGACGAGTACAACTGTTTTGGGGAGTATCCTTTGGAGGCCCTTGCGACGACCGCCGTGCTCTTTGGTGGGATTATCAACTTTAATCTTCTTCCGCGCATTGCACTGGCAGTTGGATTGGCCATGGTGTTGGAATCCGTACAGGAGTATCGACCGGAAGAGCCCATGTACAAGTTCGGCCTACAGGCTCTCGTTCATTTTTCTGAACGTCTAGGTGATTGGCCTAACTACTGCGATCAGCTTCTGCAAATACCCGGACTTCAGAAGACCGAAATATTCACCCGAGCTCAGCAAGTCGTCAGTGCGAAAGTTGGAGAGGTGAACGGGGATGAACCAAATGGGATGGGGCTGACGAATGGCAACTCGAACGATCAAGTTCAGGCTGAGTCCCTCGTTCCGAAATTCTCGTGCCTCCATGTCGACCCTCCTCTCCAGCCGGATGTCTATGAGGAACCCGATGAAGATATCCAGGACAGAGTCTTGTTTGTTCTCAACAACGTGTCGGAACGTAATCTACTTGACAAGATCACCGATCTCACCGATGCCGTTGAGGACAGACACCACCAATGGTTCGCCAACTACCTGGTCGAGGAACGTGCAAAAATGCAACCCAATTTCCAGCCGCTCTATCTCGACATGTTGGGTCTGTTCAACGACAGGATATTGTGGGTAGAGGTGCTGCGAGAAACTTATCTGGTCATCTTCCGTATGCTCAACAGCGATGGAACTTTGGGGTCTGTGGAGCGCGGTTACCTCAAGAACCTCGGCGCCTGGCTAGGTTCTCTGACCATCGGACGAGACCATCCTATCAAATTCCGCAACATCTCATTCAAGGATCTGCTGATTCAGGGATACGACACGGACCGTCTGTTGGTGGTCATTCCCTTCACCTGCAAAGTCCTCGCGCAGGCGTCCAAGTCGACCGTATTCAGACCGCCGAATCCCTGGTTGATGGAAATACTTCGTGTCTTGAAGGAGCTTTACGAATATGCCGACCTGAAGCTGAACCAAAAGTTCGAGATTGAGGTGCTTTGCAAAGGGTTAGAAATTGACCACAAGACAATCGAGGCTTCCAATTGTATCCGGGCCCGACCGCCGGCCGAGGAGGAATACTTGGGACAGATGCCGCCAGACGCGCTGGAGCCATTTAGCGAGGTTGGTGGCATCATGAGCCTCAATCGCGCTCGAGGACCGAGCGAAAGATTCACTTCTGCCAACATTACAGCTGCTTTGCCTGACTTCACCTCTCAGCTACAAATGCCACCCCATACTAACAACACGGTGCCAGCTCAGACGGTACACAAGATCTTCACCACCGCTGTGCAGCAGGCGATACAGGAAATCATCGCGCCTGTGGTGGAGCGATCGGTCACTATTGCTGCCATTTCTACCTCGCAACTTGTCAGTAAGGATTTCGCAATGGAGCCCGACGAGGAGAAATTACGACAAGCAGCGCATACAGTTGTCAAATCCCTCTCAGGCGCGCTGGCTCTTGTCACCTGCAAGGAGCCGCTACGCATGAGCATCCAAAATAACATTCGTGTTATGGCGCGCGATCTTCCCGAACAAGCCCTTCCCGAAGGCCACGTTTTAATGTTTGTCAACGACAACCTGGATCTCGTTTGTAGCACCGTCGAACACGCGGCGGAAGTGTCGTCGCTACAAGAGATCGACATGCAAATTGAAGATGCTGTGCGAACTCGCCGCGTGTTCCGTCAAACGCGCCCTAACGAGCCTTTCAAGGATGCTGCGATCAGTCCTTGGGCATTTTACATCCCGGAGCCTTACAAGCAGGTCTCCACTGGGTTGAACAGGGAGCAAATGGCCATCTATGAAGAGTTTGGGCGTCAGTCTAGGAGTGCTCCGCAAACCAACAACTCATCTCAGGATAGCGGACGCCAAGTTCCCGATGTACTGCAAGACCAGTTTGCAGCTGTTCCAAATCTGCCCACGCCTGCTGCCGCTCCAGCTGAACCACGTCAACCCGCTCAACCGCCGCGACTCCAGGGTCTACAGACTTCCCATACCGCACCTCAGCAGCAATTGAACGGATACATGGAGCACCAAGGAATCGACCGCAGCCAGCGTGGCGTTGAAGAAACACTGGCAGAACTTATGCGACTGGTCAAAGAGGCCACCGAGGAACGCATCAGTGAGGTTCGGGACACCAATCCGATCAACGTTGCGTTCGAACAGCTTCTCGCCGGCATCGAATATGCTGGACCGAACAAGGAACCCTGGGCGTTCCGCATTGCTGGACAAGTTACCAATCATCTGTTCTCCGATGATCTCAATCGCCTCGAGATCGAAATACTCGCACACCTGATGAGCAATCTCTGCCAACTCTCATCGACAACTTCTCGACAGGTATTAATGTGGTTGGCCACGCTCCATGATGATGACCGCATATTCAATGCGACCGTTATGGTCGCCCTGATGGAAGTTGGACTAATGGACATGCAACGCCTGAATTCTACAATTGCCAAAGCTATTCACGATCGCCGCCTTGCTGCGGTAGAGATGCTCTCCAGCCTTCTAGACGAAACCTTACTCAGCGAGCATCCCAGTGCGCTCCGTGCCGATTTTGCCCTCTCCATTGATGCACTCACGCAATGGCTGGCTGAAGACCCAGATCTTGAGATTGGGAAGTCATTGATCAACAAGTTGCAGATTCAACCTACCGAACAAGCTCTGACGCCACCAGCCTCTAGCCACAAGGACCAGCTCGAGTACGTCTTCGATGAATGGATCCATCTCCAACAACCCGATACCCCCAAGAAAAGTATCGCCGTCTTCATGTACCAGTTGCACGAGAACAATCTCATGAACGGCACGGAGGGATCGATCCAGTTTATGCGTACGTGCATCGATGCCGCGATCGCATCCTACGAACGCGAGCAGCTACTTCCCTATGGTACGAACGTCCCAAACACCGCGACTATCAAGATCGACGCTCTAGGCAAGCTCATCGTCGACCTCGTCGTTTACCAAGGTGGCGAGCATGGTGCAGTCAAGGAAAGCAAGTCGAAGTATCTCGATCAGATGCTTACTGTGGTCATCCTCGTCCTCATCAACCATACGGACACCCGCAAAGATGCCTACTGCCAAAAGGGATTCGCACGCTTGTTCTCGACGATCCTCTTCCAGCTCAACGACGCAGTGAAGGAGGATGCTTTCGCTGGCTGCAAAGCTGACATCTTCCTGGCTGTCGCCAAAGCTTTTCTGGCGCTGCAACCCAAGAACATGCCTCTATTTACCTTCTCTTGGTTGCACCTGATCTCTCACCGGATCTTCATCCCAGCAATGCTAGAGGATAGTAAGGATCAGCGATGGGACGTTTACGCAAAGCTCATGGAGACACTCTTGGTCTACACTGGCCAGCTGATCAGGCCGACAGGAGAGACTATTCCGGCACAGAACTTCTACCGTGGAGTTCTTCGGGTCTTGCTCGTCATTCACCACGACTATCCCGAATTTCTTGCTGAGAACCATTTCCGATTCTGCAACAGCATCCCGATGCACTGCACCCAGCTGCGTAATCTCATTGTTAGTGCCTACCCATCAGACATTCTCGAGATGCCTGATCCCTTCACGGCTGGTCTGAAAATCGAGCGCCTTGACGACCGCCAGGCACCCACGATTCGTGCCGACGTGGATGAGATTCTTTGTCAAGCAGGTATCAAAGACACCCTTGATGACCTTCTCCACGCTCCTGAGCCTAAATCATTGGATATCGAAAATATCAGCAATGCCGTCTCCCATTCCGAGCCTCAGCCGGCTGGCTTCGAACTCGTATCGACAACGACCGATCCGACGTTAATCCATGCGATTGTGCTCCATATTGGCGCCACTGCACTAGCCACCCAAGATTCCAAGGGCTCTATCTTCGATGGTAGCTCTCCTTCCATCAAGGTCATGGAGAAGCTAGCCCGCGAGTTGCGCCCAGAAGCGAAGTTCCACTTCATCAGTGCAATCGCCAATCAGCTCCGCTGGCCTAACTCGCACACGCAGTATTTCAGCTATGCGCTTCTCCATCTTTTCGGTCCACCGGACAATGACTCTTCGGTTCTAGACGTTCAGCAGACCATCACACGCGTGCTGCTCGAGCGACTGTTAGTCCATCGCCCTCATCCATGGGGTCTCATTATCACTCTTCTGGAGATCCTCAAAAATCGCACTTACGCGTTCTGGGACTTGCCATTTGTCAAGGCTGCACCAGAGGTACGTTCATTACTACCCCGTTGACTCGACTGTCTCAGTCTAATTCCTTTGTCAGGTTGAGCGTCTCTTCAACGCCCTCTTTACACACGCGCAGCAGAGTCCTCAGTCTCTTACGTAAAAGCGGCTCCCTTCTCTCACTCCAACAATAGACAACGACGCATCTAATTCTTCCCTCCACTACAAACTACACATCCCGCGTTATGATACTTTGGTATATTGGTCCGCTTGCTTGCTTTGGGGAGGGCGCGGCGTGGCTGGTAATGTCTACTGAATTGCATTTGCGTGCGTATGGGGTTTCTCAAAGGTTATTGAATGCATGCATGGCGCTGGAGCTTTTATATCTACTTAGGTGGATGAAAGGATAGAAAAGCTTCCCTTGTCCAAGTTTTCCCAAGTTTTCCTGGCGGCGGGGTGGATGGATGGCGATACAGAAAAGCAAGGCGTTTATCGGGAGGGTGTTCTAGGTTCTTCCTTTCCATCTCTTTCATTTATAGTATAGCTTTCGACACCCTTCGTTTCATGAGTGGATGGCTTTTTTCTTCCCTTTCTTGCCATGAATACCTTCGTGTGGAGGGGTGGATGGACACTTCGTGTAGAATAGCATATTCTCTAGGTATGGGTAGGTCTAAATGAGGTGAGGGGGAACGAAGGGTGTGCATTGGTGGGTTATGTCAGGAGGGGGTGGTTTATGCCATACTGTAGGATAATTATGTTTGATCACCGTTTGCTGATTTTTATCCATGTGCTAAATATTACATGTTTGGCGAAAAATGCATACAGGCCATCAGCATCTTCGAATGTTCCTAACAAATGATGGTACTCGACATCGCACACACACGTTACTACCCACCTCTCACCATCATAAACCACGTTCAACACGTAGAAAGTCTTACCCTAATCTAAGTAGGCTCAGCGCCGAATCTGATGCCGTGTTGCCTTCGCAGGATGGAAACTTTATTCCGGATAATTATGATGGTGAACCCAATTGGCAGGTATTATTATAACCAGCGATGAGTAAAGACATGGGTGGACGGGGATTGCCGACGAGGGTGGAATGATCATGCGAGATAGATACGAGCAAGAAGGATGGACGGGAGACGTCAGCGCCCCCTATGAATTATTCACCTCCGCCCCCACAAGGCGACCTAGGCATTATTGAGCCTAACCCTACTTTAAAAGAGCCTAGCTCTCTAACCCTACTAGACCTAATCCTAGCAAACCCCAACCCAATAATGCCTAGATCGCCTTGGGGGGGATAGAGAGTGAAGGGTTTGGGTGAAATGAAATGGAACGAACCGCAGTGGTGAACTGGAAGCTTTAGTGGGTATGGTGGGTGGAATCTTTTCTTGTAATGGCAAGATCTATGAATGGTGTTGAGTACGCGGTAAGTAATGTACCTTGACTCCCATTCGTTCTCCTAGCGAAGGATGGGTCTATTTTCTATTGGGGAGAAAAAGCAAAAGTCGTCACTACTATATGGAAATGGCTTCGGATATCGATGAACAAGAGAATGGGTGTCATTGTATTGGGGCCTGTTCGGTGCCACCAAATGGAGGCTCTATTTCAACTCCACACAGCTGAGTAATTGGAGTTGAAATGGGCCCATAAGTGTGCAGGGGATGTTCTGAGTGATTATCAGCGCTGATTCCAAAACAAAGGGTCTCTATCATAATATCAACAAAGGCCAAGTAGATTACTAAGATCACGTTACTATCTAGCACCTCGCTACTCAAGATCACTTACTCGCTTCCGAACCCATGCATCTGGAACCTGTGTGTAAGACGGAGAGCTGCGCCTCCTGCTCGCTCAGACCCAGATGCGTTAAGGCCTTGTGAGCGTATCTAGGGCCTAGGACCGCGAGGCGTACCTAATCAACAAAGAGGATTACAATACTTCCAAGAGTAATCTACAAGCATAGTATTACCAGTGGAGAAGTTTGAGGCGTGTGAAAGGGTTGGGAAGGGAACGAGAAATGAAAGCTTGTGTTATAGTTAATTCATCATAACTTGACGGGACCAGCGATGAATGACATGTATACTCATCGCTGTACATAATCTCAGATCCCTGTTCATACCTTTTCTATACCTTTCCCAACCCCAGATCTAATGCTATGCCTCCAATACCCAATATTATACAATACATTTTGGTTCAGGATAGCCCACACATTATTGAAAAAGAAGCGGCCGGCTACATGCGCACCCCAATGGAAACCTAATGAGCGTATGGAGTATGAATACGTGTAGTCCGTCAACCCAAACACAAGAAATCGATCGTGTTCAGTTTACCGCTTACTGTCGACGACGGTACCACTCAACCAAACCATCGATTCGTATTTTCAACCCTTCTCTTTTCGGAGTCCTTGGTGATATTCATCCTTTGTGTGATGCTCTGTTCACGTAGGGGCTCATCATCCGTGATCCCTGTTCTCTCCATGGTCTGCGAGATTACCCGCGGTAAATCTGCACGGCTGGCTGCCGTAGTGTACATCCTGGCTCTTTGGTATTCGAATTCGAGTTTCATTGAAGTCGGTTGGAGAGTCGATGACGCATATTGTTGTACCTTCGAGGGTCCCGCTGTGAACACACAGTATGGCGAAGTTCAATGAGTATTGGTCCTGAACTTAGAAAGCATCCGGGAAGGATCGCGCGACCAATTCTGGAAGGCGTATTTGCCTGTGACGAGGGGTATCCAGCCAAAATTTGCTGGTCCTGAAATCACTATTCTTGAGCAGTTCGTTGCTGATGTTGTGACCGTGAATCCAGGGTGTGGAAGCTGCAAATCACGTCGTCGAGGCTTCTCGTGAGGTTCGCCCGTTGAACCAAAATAGCTTCAAGATCCCTCAAACCGTGTGTATAGCCAGCATCTCAGGCCGAACCGGTGAAATAGGTGACAGCGGGCTTGCAGGCGCGCGGAAACCTCGATCGCTTCCAAACGTCGGCGCGGGGCTCGGTATGATAGGCGTCCTGGGCATGGCTGGATTGTCCGGCGTGTTATTGTCTCCAATAAGCTTTGCGGCCGGGCTTGGGCTTTGCTCGTGGTCTCGAAATGTTGCACGCACCATCTTCCTCACCAGTGGCCGTAAAAACGGAATAGAACCAGCGATAATACCCGCATGTTGTTCCACCTGTGACCAGATCAAAAGATTCCCTAATTGCATTCCGGCCTCTTCCCAGTTTGATAGCCATCGTGTCAACACCCAAAGCCGTACCGCAGATGCCGCAATAGCCAGCACCCCAAGCCCAAAGATAGCAGTGAGTTCGAGGCGTCGCTTGATCGGCATGCTTCGGAGATGCATGAAGAACGGAATCGGGAGAAGCCAGATGATCGCATCGGTTGCAAGATTGAATGAGCCGTTGGAAAGCCATAGTGTGATCGGGTTCAAACACTGCGTCGCGCGAACGCCCTTGAATTGGTCCAAAAACACCTTGGCCGACCATGCATCCGCCACTGGATAGCATATGAATATACTGACGCATACCATAACCAAGCTACCAATTACAACGATCGCTATCAATGCGTTTACGATTCCGTGGAAGGACTTGTGGGAAGAGGCGATATACTTGTAAAAGAGGAGGATCGAGAGCTTGATCAGAAGGTGGTCGAGCATGTAGTTGAGCCTAAAGAGCCACATCATAAGCAAGCCGCCTGAGGCGACCCTCGAGTATGATGCTAAATCCTTAAAAGAGTGTCAGCACGCAAGCATGCATCTCGTGATACAGTACCCACATAAACATGAGTGTAATCGGAGTAAACATTGGTGTAATAAGTGACAACACTACCACACCATGTCGCAATCAGACCAGCTAGCATCACCCAATCTGGAGAGCTCAGCTTTCGCACCAAGTAGTAGCGACTGTAAAATCTAACAGGCATCAATAACGAATTACATACATACGCAAGGGCCGGCATTTACCTCAGTGCTACCACCACAGTGGATAAACTAGTGAGCGCGAACGCTACCGCAACAGCGAGCGATCCGTGAAAAGCCGTTGTGCTCACAGTCATAGCGGTAAACCGACAACGACGACGGAAAACACCTGCGGCTGGTCATAGGAAGACGTCTTCGTTGTCGTCTTCTTCGTGAAGAGCAGCGACCGTCGGTGGAAGGAATAGCTCTGGAGATTCGAGGGTCTAGGCGGGACTCGCGTGCACATATATGAAGAGCGATGATGCAGGAGCCACTAGCCGAAGACAGGTGGCGTATATGATCAGGGGTGGGCGAGGATCCGCTACGATTCCGCCGAGTCGAAGACACAACACTGGTGAGAACAAATCCTCCGGCTAGTGAATAACAAGACTCACTATGTGACGAGAAAGGTTGGTGTGCAACAGGATGAGAAGAGTATGCTCTCTGATCACTATCCGCATTTCTCAAAGTGATCCAACATGTTATGGACAAATGTGGAGCCGCCCAAGGCAGAGGTTCCCATGACCCTTTCCCCGCAATTACTAGCATAGACACACTCGGTTCCGAGAGGTCGCGGTGAGAGTATCTCCGTCAGTCAGCTCAGATGCGTGTTGACCATTGGGTGTTGATGGATAAATTCAAAGGTTGGCGCCACATATATCAAGCTTTGGCCTCGTATAAGATTCGATATTAGAGCATGGGGATATCAGCCGTCGCGCACAGGCAATCCGCTTCCTATTCAACCCAACAATCGACGCCGATTCGTCGTACCAAAATCGTATCCTCGCTCTTTTTTATTGATCTCCGCGCCCAGACAAATCGCCGAAATGTCGCTCGAGTCTCACGAGTCCTGGAATTGATCATTGCTCCGGTATACGTATTCACAACACCGAAGACTGAGACACGACGAGATCTCATGTAGGCAGATTGTGATCTTCGATATGTTCTGAGAGGCGGCAGATTCCTCATACAACAAGCCGGGGATATTGATCCAAGCATCGATCCAGATCCCCATGCCGCAAGTTGGAGACAGGGGTTGTGATAAATTGATCCTGCTCGCTTTCTTACTGCCGTGTTGGTGTACAGATGCCGAACGCGCGGCAGTTCAACGAGCCAAACCGGGGATTGCATGACGACCTTGTTTAAAGGCATGTCGGAAACACTTTTGCGGGGAAGCCGTTCGTGATGCGGTTGTGTTGTACCTGCCCAACACGCCGAAGGTCTTCGCGCGTTGGGCAGGTCCATGATGTCTTGTAGAGTGACTAAATGCAGCACCCTGACAGAACTAGCTTCATGAATCCTTTGAACTCTCACAACGATTCATTCCTCAATCCTGATATACTGCTACTGCACCGATGTTAGAATTAATCTTGAAATCACATCCGTCACGTGTTCTCATGGTGTCCGACAACACCAGGTATCTATAAGGTTACGTCCAAAGCAATTTCGAATACTAAAGTTATGCGGTAGGTTCGTCAATACTATTTTAATATTAAGGATTCCGGTGTCGCAGCCCAGTGTCTCACAGTCGTAGAATATCAAGAAATGGGCCAGATGAAGTACTACGCTGAACTCATCTAATGTAGATGCATCGTCCAGTACTCTACTTGAAGGACGGGCTTTTTGGGCGTTGTTGTATGCCGAGATCACATTTCTGCAAGAGCCCACATATGCTTCGGGACCCCTAAAAACTGACACGGCTGACTACTATATCTATGATATTCAGACTGGGTATCTTCTATTCATATTTCGCTCGGTCTGGATCCTCACAAAAACACGTGACGGGTAGGATCTTTGAATCTGTCCATTGTAGCGAGATTATAGCGCCAACGAGGTGACCAACTCATGGTGCAAAGTCAAGAACGCATAGATACAAGGTGTATGAGTCTCTACCGATCTCACCCAGTTTCGTCTCAGATCTGTTCTAATCCAGATGAAATGATTGGTTTGATCCTTGATATTGGACAGTGAGCGTCCATGTTCTATTAACATGATCCACCTGAATTGCATCCTCGGTGGTATAATCAAAGACATTATATTCGCGCCATTCAGGCTAGAATTACGTCATTTTTCTCTTATCCACACACTTTCACCAGCTTTCGCAATGATGATCCTATACGGTGTCACGGAAGCTCCAGGGGCATTTCAAAATTGATAATCATCGGAGGTGAGAATAGTAAACACAAGTCATGAGCTTGCTCGACATGGAATATGATATATACAAAGCATCGGAGAACCACGTATTTAAAACTCATAACACAATTCAACCCAAGGTGACCCTAGAGTTGTCTAAAAGAGGTGAAAAGTCCACATTACATATCATCATAGACACGGCCATTGGTCCTTGGCTATTTTCTTATACATCTCTAAGCCTAAACCTTAGTGATGAAGCGGTCCAAACGGGTTGTACGCTTTCCCTTCTTGTCTTTCGTACCCTCCTGAACCTTGGCCGCGTTTTTCGGAACATCCTTCAAAGGGATGACGTTGCAATCCTGGACACCATTGGCATAGCCGACAGAGTTGTAATGTCCGTGGGAGTTGTAATCGAACGTCTTGCCGTTGGCCAATGTTGCCGTAATCTTCGCATCGTAGTCGCTGTTAAAGGTTCCCATGGTGGCGGTAGCAGTGCAGTGAGCCGCAGTCTGGGGAGGGATACCGGCACCTGGGCCACCCATTTTCCACATGAATGCCCAAGTTTCCGTATCCGTATTCGTGGTCGACTTCATGTTGGCGTAACTATAGCTGAGTTCCTGGCTGATCTCCGTTGAGGCCTCGATCAAAAGGGGGACAGAAATTTTGGCACCGACCTTGACGGTAAGCGAGTATCCAGCAGTGTGCGTTTCCTGTTCAGTGATGGTCTTGGTCACCCACTTCGTGACGGTGGTGGTAGTATCGTAGGTTGCGTTGAATCCGCCAATCTCTTCGGAGTTGGTGTAGTAGACCGAGCCAAGAGCAGCGGGAATCAGACCCTGCCCCTTGTCGTTCCATTGATCTACGTTTTCTTTGAATTTCATAGACGTCATCTCCACGCTCGTGATGGGACTCTCGAGGAACTTGAACTCAAGCGAAGAAACCCAAGCACCGGCGGAACCCTAATGAGAGAACGTGTCAGCCATGAAACCATAGAAGCGATGTAGGATGACTTACCTTCACTGCAAGAAGTTTACCGCTAGGGTTGTCGACGTACATCTCCTTATCAATCTTGCTTCCACCAGCCTCGAAGTCTTTCTGGCCCTCCTGGGTGATAACGATCTTGCCGACAGCATCCATCTTATCGCCATCATCCGGCTTGTTGTTCCACAGCTTCAACCCAATATTGTCGTTATCCTTCCATGTCTTCTCCTTCGGCTGAACACTCTTGTCTGGGATGGCACCATGCCTCGCTCCCCAATCGCCACCTGCGAACTGGAACTGAATAGCCTTGACCTGGAACTTGGCAGACCAAACACGAACACCCGTGATGATAATACCCTCTTCCCACTTGGATTCGCAGAAATGCTCAGGCGTGGGCGTCTTGTCAAATCCAACTCCAGCAAGAGTGGAGATGTAAGGTCCTTTTTCACAGTTGGCACTAGCGAAGCCCAGAACCGAGAGCAGAGCGACCGTCGTGCTCAAAGAGAAATGCATCGTGGAAGTATATAGCTATGCTCGTATGATTTGAAATGACTGGACTGCAGAACTGGCTGCAAAATGTAGAGAACGAGTGCGAAATTGAAAGTGGTGTTGAAAAGAAGGTTGTAGTTTAAAGGTCAATACCAGAAGACACGCCGGGTACTTACATCTTATAGCCTCTGGTTGCCATGGCCCATCGACTACTTTCGGAAAATGGGGCATTCAGGGTTGAGCTGTATGGGATCGCCATACCTAATCTCCTTGCTTGTTTGCAGTAGGTTTAGTGAAAGCACAATAACGTTGCTGCACACACAGGAAAGGATGCATCATGGACCTTGGCTCACTGCCCCTTCATGATTGGAATGTCCCGGTGGGGCTGTTCTTCTTTCCGGGTTCCATCTCTTGGCAGCCATGGTGATGATTGGCCTTTGTTGTTTCTTGAAAGCCAACTGTACAGGTCCGATCCAGAGTAACCTGATTAAGCAGTTCATCGGTAAGTTGGCCAATCATCGATGCTCTTCCACACATCCGCCTACCTGGGCTTCTAAAACATGTAATCTCCGTAGTGCGTTTCTCCTACAACTTTGAAGCGACGAAGGCGGACACTTCATTTTTAGAGCGATACGCCCGCTAGACGATCCAAGTAAAACGAACGACTCATGATTCCCCCACAATCTCGTTCCGGTCGATCCTATCACGGACGTATCAACAACAGCACTGCTGGTCGACGGTCTTTGGAGATGCAACCGAACTTTTCTTTCCATCGGACTCCGACCAAACTGTTCCCAAGAATTGGAGCTCTCGGCTAACATTTGCGGCTGAGGGTATTATCCTAATCGGCCAGGTGCTCCGTTACCTGGGCAGGCTTTCATACAGGTTTGTCAACTCCGCATTTTCTCCACTTTAAATCCTTTCCTCCTCATCATCAGATATCTCGGGGAAATAGGATATAGGTATGAGTAGTTAAGAGGCCTGATGAATAAACTCTTCATGCAAACATTCGATAGGAGACTTCTCTCCCGCATATGATCCTGATAATCGATCCATAATTTTCAACACGATGATTTTGCTGCTGCCATCTTGGTGATCTACCTATTCATAGCTGGAAACGCTAGCTCATTTAGCGCGCAGATCATAATCATTAACTCATTTCTCCATAGTAGATCTTGGCTACAACACATCATACTACATACATCCATGTGGTTCCAAACTCCGCTTACTATTGTCTCTGGACTCTGCATAGATACCGCCTGTTTCCAACAGGACAAGCTAGGATGGGGCGAGGGTAGTTGCAAGGGCGTAAATCCCAGTTCAGACGGATTTTTGATGCTGAGAGCCACCTGTTTTCACTTGTTAAGTTAATTCAGCGAATTGAGTTGAACATAGCCAACCAGAGGACGCATACCAGGAACGATTCATAATTCTAGCTGATCCCGTCGGTCCTGGAAACAGGCGGTATGTCATTGGTGCTTGTACGATTAAATCCATAAATCTCGCACGAGAGTTCGCCCCATAGAAACATTTGGGTAGGTGTTGCGCCACATACTATAGCTGTAACACAATCTCCGCAGGCGATC
This sequence comes from Corynespora olivacea, assembly GCA_019202945.1. Taxonomy (NCBI): domain Eukaryota; kingdom Fungi; phylum Ascomycota; class Dothideomycetes; order Pleosporales; family Corynesporascaceae; genus Corynespora; species Corynespora olivacea. The sequence goes on from JAGQEM010000007.1 coordinate 195,729, forward strand.
GGGACGGCGGTTGGGACGGCGGTTGGGACGGCGGCTAGCGACCTGGACACAAAATCGTTGTTCAAAGATCAAGGCGCAGCAATTGGGTCATGGGGTTGAAACGTCCAACACAGCCACCGACAACCTACGGATCCATAACGCGAAATGGTTGTGAACAGCCATTGAATTCGAAGCATGATGACCTCTTGAGATTTCTCGCACTCCCGTCCTGACGTCTCTGGAATTGGTGTCATGGTAAACACACGGGTGTGCACTTTACCCGCTTCAGTCGGTGACCCGAAAGTCCGCATCATGGAGTAGGTAACCTTTGCCCTTGGCGATTTAGCCACCTGCCTTAACAACATATAGGTCAAATTTATTATGGAGTAACCACGTAGCGCATGGTGGACTGCACTGTATTGGAGGTATTTACCAATCTGCCGAGGGGAGTTGTATGTGCCACTGGCTCCAGATTGGGCTAGGATCCGAGCGAACGGTGGTTATACTGAGCCCGCCGTGACAAAAGTCTAGCCGACATTTCCATTTTCGGAGGCTACATAGGTCTTACGACGGTCTCGCGATACGGGTTGAGGACAGATGGAAAGTAGGACACCTGCCCAACGCGCCCAGTACGGCTCTGTTCACTGCGGCATTTACGGAGTTTTCTACGCTCGTTCAGGCGCTACTGCAAGTCATCATATGGATATAGATACGTACGAGTGATAAATAATCGATAAACTTACCTAATCAGCACGTCTAACGTGTTTAATCAGTAAGCTGGACACATCAGTAAGCTGGACACCCCACCAAAACAGCCACCCCTTTTTAGCTAATAGCTCAACACTACAATAATATATCGCGATATAGATAGATTTGATTGATTCGCGCTATCTACTAGTACACTGAGTCCTTTTATGTCCCTGAATATGACATTTGGTGCACGTTGGTGGTGCGCGACGCCTAGGTGCTTGATTGATCTGATCACCCTCCTCAACCACCCTATTAGCCTCTGCAGCTAGCCTCTGGCCCTCCTGAGCTTGTAGAGCGCCTCTACGGGCAATGTACTGTCGCCGCTGTGTCTGCTTACGTCGTTAGCGTTGACAGGCTACTTAAAGCTTTGTATTCTCCTCTGCAAGGATAGTAGCTAAGTGCATAGCAAGTTAGCAACCTTTAACAAGCTGGCTAATAGCTAGAGTAGTAGGGCTCTAAGACTGACAACGAAGTAGGTCCTGGATATATTAAGCCTACTACTAAAGCTAGTCTATCATATGCGGCGTTTTAGCTATCCACTATCCTTCTACTACGCTGGCTAGCTGTGGTGGTGACGGTGTACGGACGATAGCTAGCGACGAGAGTACTTATTCTAGGTTAAATAGGATAAGCCCTGTCGCCTGAAAGCCAGCCTAGATATTCTCTAGCTTTAGAGCTTGTAGCCTAACTGATTTGTAGATAGATAGAAAATCTACCTTGTCTATATAGAAGACTCTTTAGCGCGCGAGCCGCTAGACCTCTTAACCGTACACGCGCTTCAGAGGCGAGAAGCAGCCTACATCTAGCGGCTGTAGTAGGTATAAAGTATAAGGCGGCATACAGAGGGTGATAATATAGTTCTCTATACAGTACTAATTGAATTCGGGCGTAGCATAGCTACTGTGGCCGTTGAGGATAAGTAACCTATAGGTCCCTACTATACGCATCTTAGTATAGCTGTCAAAGTGCTTCAACCAGGCAAAGCCTAGCAGATTAGTTATCCAGCCATTATTACTAACAGTAACTATCCAGTCACTAGGTATATCCTTATACCAGGCAGCTTAGTGGAGCTTTACAGCTAGGATAAGGAAGGGTAGGATAGCCTAGCTAGCAGTACTCACGCCTTCAACCACAGTAACCCACTCTTTATTACCTGGCTGTATAGACACTGCTCTGCCAATCATGTCAGAGCTAGTGACTACTTTTGACGTTCCAGCAATACCCATAGCAAAGCCAGTCTCATCAAAGTTATATATATCCTCATCCTAGATCCCATAAGTCTGCCGTGTGTCTTACACAAGCTTAAACCAGGCCTAAATTATAACAGGATCCTCAGATAACGCGCGCTGGGCGTCACGCTTCCTATTCCACTTCATTTAAAGCTCTAGCTAAGCCTTAATAAAGCGTGTAGCCCAGCAGCGGCCTAGAGGAGGAGGAGGAGGCTACTCGCCGCGCGCAGCAACTAGAGCGTCAGCCATTCATCGTACGTCGATAATCTAGGGTGGAAATCCTCGTCGGTCGAGGTCTAGTATCCATTAAACTAGAGACTGCTCCTCAGTAGGGGATAGCTTTCAATTTAGTAACTTTATCTCATACTTTAGCTGTATACCTTAAAGACGCGTGTATATGGTTGATTTTAGTATATTATATAGAGAAGCTAGCTTGCGCATTAATAGCTAAAGGTTTAATTGAAAAGAGGCAATCGCAAGGCCTATACGGCCTTCCTTTGAGAGCCTTTAAGCGTGTGGTTATGGCGGCATGGTTGGTGGGAGAGATGGTTGAGGACACGTCTTGGTGGGGTATCCAGCTTACTGATGTGTCCAGCTTACTGATTAAACACGTTATGTGAAGTGGAGATGCCGAGGACTAAAAGCTAATAAGATGGTAACTTGTACGCTAATTCATTAATACATGTTATACTACCCCCCCCCCCCACCCCCTACTCTGACACCTGTAGATTGTAGATCATAGCTTACATATACAGATTCAATAGTAGCTATTTATATATCAACCTACATAAGCATGCTTAGCATGTGAACCATCTCAACTATGGAATATCCAGATGTTCATAAAGTCCAAGCCTCAAATCACGAATACACATCATACATGTGTCAAAAGTCTGGCTATGCTTTTTTACGATATCAACCTGGTAGGTGGTTGCAAGACTTTTACACCGATACGGTTGTTACTGCTGCTGCCGCCTAAAAGATATTTGGACGTCTGTGCCGAGCCACTGCCGTTTCCCTCCGCGTTGCATGGCAATCGCATTCCGAAGTTCAAGTAGAAGAAAGTGACGACCAAGATGACATATGCAGTGATCAGAACGAGGAAGCATAGCATCATGCGTATGAAGAAAAAGCATGTATTGAAACAGTCACCAACCGAGAGAATAAGAGCCAAAGTCTAACCTAACCCATCATGCATGGCGCTCGTCGTTCATCTTCCGAACCTCTTCCATCAAGCCATCCCAGGGATAGACCCAGCTCCAATAACACAAATTTGTGCTGAACTATTTCCTTGGTGAGGTACGTGTCTGCGGCGCTTTTCGATCAAACGCTATGCAGGTTGATGACCATGTGGGCCTGCTCGCTCTGCCACTGACATCTATCTGGTCAAGCAGAAATCCCCTCGATTTTTTGTAGTGCCGCACCTTTTCTTCGCAGACTCCGAAGATATGGGCTGTGCCGCATGCTATGATGCTGGGCCTTCCTCTGGTGCTTTGGTCGGTTTATCCTCCGCCCCAGTCTCCGAAGGTACTTCCGTCTTCGTTTCTGGAGTGGCCTCGGTAATTAATTCAGGAGCAGTATCTGTGGTAAGTTCTGTAGTTGGCTCGGGAGTAGTTACTGCGTCAGGCTCTGCGGCAGGCTCTGTTGCGAGCTCTGGGGCTGTTTCGGCAGCTCCTGGCCGTCGTGTGGGAGACTTGCTCGTGTTCCTCACATTTCTCCCAGGTGATTTACTTGGTGTCCTCCTCTTCTTGTTCAAAATAGCACCCAGGGCTGTGTCCATGACATTGGTAGCCACACCACCTTGCAATGCCGGCGGAGTCTCATTCTCGTCTGGTCCATCCTTGTCCTTCATTATCACGCCATTCCCCTCGTCACCACTGCTGCTGTCATCTGTGAGATCAGGGCTGTCCAGATAGCGCAACTCCGGACTCTTCATCATGATTCCCGGGCTCTTGAGATCGTCAATATAGTTGGGGCCGACCGAGACTTCGGATGTCGCGCTCTGAGTCTTGGCAAGCGGACTCATGCCTTTCGATCTGGTGGGTTTGTATCCAATTGCTGCGGCTACGGCGGCGGCCTCGTCTTCGGATGCTTGTCGGGAATCTTCGGCGTTGAAAATTTGGCCGTCTGCGTCAAGGAGGGGTCCGCTCTTTTCCAGTAAATCTTTGTAGGTATGCCGGTTGGGGTCCAGGGCACGTTTAGTCCTGGCCTTGTCGCGCTTCGACGAGGGCCGGACTACTATAACCGGCACCGGCGAATGCTGCAGACAGTATTTCGAGACGGATCCGGGGAGGAGGCCTTGGAAGCCACCCAAGCTCCTGCCGCGAGTTCCTACGACCAGGATTGCGGGTTCGTAAAGGTTGATCTGGCAACGCATCAGGACGATTTGGCAACAATGCAGCAGCTTTCTTTCGAGGCTTACCATCTCATCAATGACCCTGTTCACCTTGCCCACCGCAAATTCCAGCACCAGGTTGATGGCCTTGTTTTCATGATTCTTGTTCTGGATCGTCTTCATCAAATCCTCGGCCTCCGACCGATACCGTCCCTTCCCCACACTGCGCTCCCCCGCAATGGTATCATCCTTCTCCACGACCCTCAAACACACAATCTCATCGCCATCGTCCACCAGCTCGTCGATCAGCCACTGCAGAGCGTATTCCGAGTAATCGTTGTCGTCGCAGCCGCACAGGAAGGTACGTGAACGCTTGGTATACTCGTAGTCCTTGTGCTTGGTAACGAGGGTGAAGGAATTCTCTTCGATGAAGTCGACGGTCTGGCCGAAGGTGTCGAATGAAACGCGGGGCCGGAAGACACTGCAGAAGAGTCAGCCTCGGATTCGCGGCGGCAACTGTGAGGAACATGAGAGGCGACCAAGCCTGGTGCTCGCTCCGGCGCTGCCCACGTGCGAGAGGCCTACTCCGACATTGTGAGGTGCGAGGAGGAAGACGACGAATCCGAATGCACGAATAGCACGGCTCGGGAGAGGAACGTGTTATATAGACTTTCGCATCTGCAGCTCGTGCATAGAAGGAGCTAATGCACCACTTACGGCGGTGGGGGAGGCGACGAGATGCGCCGCTTCGGCTTGTCGACCTTCGGACTCCCTCGAGGAAGACTGGTATTCTTGTGCGAGGCAAACTGAATCGACGGACGTCGCAGCTCGTGCTCGCTCGCAGAAAACACGGCTGGCGTCGACGATGGACGGAACGAGGGTGAATTGTGGGCCGCCGGAGAACGAGTCCGTGCAGGCGAGACGCTCATCCTGGTTTGTAGAAGAGGCGGCAGAGGCACGAGGTCATCGGCGTAGACGAATACAGTGGCAAGCACGATTTCGCCGGAAGGTAGCCTGGCCTGTAATGTGCGTCTCTCGCGGGCGAGTGCTGCTGCTGTACGTCGCTTGGCGTGAGCTGCGTGATGGGAAGGGGAGGGGTGGCGCCGCGCGGGGTGCGTGTGCGTGTGCGGGTGGGGGGAGGGGGGGTAAGGAAGGGGTGGTTGGTGCGTGGAGTGATGCGAGAGGATGCCGCTGAGGATGTGGGCTGGGGGTTGAAGAATCGCGCCGGGGGGAAGTCGCACAGTTCTAGGGGAGTGAAGGTCGATCGGTCGGTCAGTCAGTGTACGCAGAAGTCGCAGGCCGGGTTGAGACGTCGTCCTTGGCTTGCTTGACGTGCCGCGCAGGACGACCCAAACCGCCGGCAATGGCCCTGCACGTGAAGGCTTGGCTGGGTACCAACATCCACCATCTACCTGCCTGCACTGTGGTGATTGACGTCACCCCTGGAACGCCCGGTTCCGTGGCATGTTCGTGTCCACGATGCTGAAGCACGGGTTATCTATTCCACCAGACGCCCACCTGGCTTAATCAACAATCGTCTCCACCACTCGCGCAAGCAGGCTTTCGTGAGGTCAAGACAAGAAAAGAGTGATCGTTAAACAGTCCAAAGATGACGCTACTCAACGCTCCATCGGGAGCCATCAAGATCATCCTAGCTGCAGATGAGGTCCGACGCCGACTCCAAGTATCCTGGACTCTTGCATATGCTGCCCTACCCTTCGTACCCTCCCCTCCCCCTTCCCTTATCCTGTCCCATTTCGTCCAACATGCCGTCGTGACTACCGCGTCTTTTTGATTTCGGTCGCCCACCCCTCGATGCCTTCTCCTTTGCTCCCAACGGGAAGCCCCAGACTCACCTTCTCCATGCCTTTCGTGTCCTTCAAAAAATCGTGGCCGGCCATGCCGCCCGCGTTTGCGCGATCCACGGGCAGGAGCTCCAACATGGGGAGGAGAAAGTGGGCAATCTCCTTGCTCTCTTCCGCGTCGAAATGATATTTCTCGTGAAGAACGTCCGGCAGCGCCCAATGGCGTAACCGGTGGATGTTGCGGAGCTCGCCTTTGCGGTTGAAGATTTCTTGCGACCATTTGCCGGCCATGCAGAGCGACTTTGGGAAGGGTCCGAGAAGCTCGATGATCTGGGCGATGTGGTCATCGTCTTTGCCGTACTTGGTGCCCGATTGCGGGTCGAAGAGGTAGTCGCCTGTTATCAACTCAAAGACCTGCATCCGTTAGCCTCGCAAACACACCGTCGGATGCCGTTTCCCGCATACCATGGCTGCCATGCTCCAAACATCGGTGCTTGCGCCCCACTTGCCACCCAAGATGACCTCTGGCGACCGGTACTGTCGGGTCTGGATATCGTTGGTGAAGTGATGGCCAACCCAGCAGGCGTTGCCCAGATCTGCGATTTTGACCGAGATCTTCTCGAACGCGATGTCTTCTGCCGACTTCTCGGCCGGAGATTCGGTTTTGGAGGAGGGCGTACTCGATTTGTCCAGGCTTATGCCCGAAACCTCTTTGGTGAGAAGATCGCTGCAATCTGTCAGCTCGAGTTGACACAACCGGGAGGGGGGGGGGGGAACAACGTACGCGGTCTTCTCCCGCTGCTTCTGCTCGTCTTCTTCGCCGGGCGCCTGCTTGATGCCAAGTCGCTCGGCCATGGAGAGGCTGGCGGATGGTGACGAAGTGCCTAGAGCACCACTCATTACCACGCCATCCTGCGGAGGTGGACTCAGGCCAAAAACGGGGGAATCGTTACCTTTGGTCTCGTTGACAACCTTGTTCAGACTCTGAGTGCCTCCGGGAAAATGTGCGAGATCGGCGTGGTTGAAGCTGGCATTCAGCGGGCTGGGGAGCGGCTGGCTACCCGTTATCAACGTTCTCCGTCTCCGCCTGCCGTTGGGGTTGTTCCGATCGGTCTCCTTTTTGGCGTCGTCCTTGACATGGGCCTTTACAATCTGCTCGACGTCGCCGATCTCGATGAGCACGTTTTCGGGCTTGAGGTCGGTGTGGATGATGCCGCATTCACGGTGGAGGTAGTCGAGGCCCAGCAACACCTGCTTTGTGATCTGCTTGACCAGCGGGGTCGGAATGCCGCGATGATTCCAGCGCTTTATCAGCCCCAGCAGGTTCTCTCCCAGCACCTCAAACACCATGCATACGTGCACGCCGTTGGGGCCCTTGTGGTTGAAGGAGTCGAGCAGACTGACGACATGTTTCCGGCCGGGGTGGTCCTTGTTCGCATCCACCACCTTCTTGAGCAGCTTGATCTCGTCGAGGGCGGTTTCCGTGTAGTGGGCAGCGGAGCGGACGACCTTGAGGGCGACATGCTTCCCGGCGGTGTTGTCCCGCGACAGCCAGACGGTGGAGAAGTGGCCCCAGCCCAGCTTGCGCACGATTGTGTATTTGCCGTCCTTGTACTCCTCTCCGACCTGCACGGGGTGATAGCCGCCCTTGCAATAGTCCTCGGAATCCTCCTCGTCGGCCGTGTTCTCGGCTTCGTCGACCGAGGACGACGAGCTCGATGGCGAATGGCTCGGTTGGTTGCCGTACATTTTCGATTGGCCGGGCGGGGTCCCTGTGTTGGGTTGCTGCACACTGCGGAAAGACAGACGTCAGTCAGATTTGCGACGTGGGCGCGTCCTGCCATGGCGGGGATACGCACTTGTAGTGAAAGGAAGCGGAGGTTTCTTGGCCTTCGGTGGTGATGATCGGCTTGATGGTGGGTTTCCGCTTCTTGCCCCCATTCCCATTCGCGGCCTGCGCAACCTGCTTCGCCTTGTTGATGGCCGCCTTCTTGATGTCCGCGCCGTTCATCATGGCGTCGGCGTGGGCGTCCGCGTCCTGCTTCCCCGCCACAAGCGCGTGGGCTCGGGGCGTTGCGAGGGGCGTCGAGGGTGGTGATGCGATCAGGCGCCGGGGCGCGGCGGCAGTGCAGGCGGCGGTGCAGGCGGCGGCAGGTCAAGCAGACGTCGTCGAGGCACAGAGCAGAGCCGGCGCAAGAGCGAGGCAGGCGGGGAGAGGGACGAAAATCGCGGTGGTGGTGGTGGTACTGCTTCAATTGCTGGGCCTTGCGCTCGTCCCGTCGGCCTATCCTGGTCGTCCCTGGTTGATTGGGCTAGGGCGGGCACACGGCGGGGTGCTGCTTGCGCTCAGACAGCCAGCAGCAGCCGCAGCAGCAGGTGGGCGGTGAAGACGGGAGACGGGAGACGGGAGCCTGAACACTGGACGCTGAACGCTGGACGCTGGACGCTGGACAACGTAGGTGCTGCACACACGCTGGATGCGCCGGCTGGTGTTGGGTCGGAAGGGGAACCGCAGCGGTGCAGGCTCGGGCGAAGGACAGGCTTGGACAGCATGCGATGATGCAACCGCCCACTTGAAACGCCGCCAGCTTGCCCCCCCCCAGGATATCCATCTACCACACCCAGACACGCCGTGCTGTCTTGCTTGCCCTGGAAAATGTTTGCACCGAATTTTCCCTGGGAGGGCCCTGGGTGGCCCTGCATGGCCCGGGGTGCACACCACCTCTGCAAAATGTACAACCGGGTGCTCAGTCCCCAGATGCCATGGCTATCTATCCTACAATACAAAACCCGCCACTCGACTCCACACCCTGCAAGCGGTGCCAGTCTCACGGCCAACTTGTTTTTCCAGTCGACCTTCCCGTCGCCATGCAAAGAGACATCCCAAACCGTCCAGATCACGTACAAAAAACCCCGTCCAGATTACAGTTTTACAGTACACGTTTCCGCACCATGGACAGTGCACCCAGTCCCTGCACAAAGACGCCAGACCCTACCCAAGGACGCGAGACCTCGTACAGAACGTTCCATGGTGAAGTACCCCATCACTTCGCACTCACAGCCGCCATCCATTTTTGTTCGTCTTTCCTGCTGACCATTAGCCACATCGCATCCGTGGGGTCGGGGGGGATCCTACTTGTCAAAATGGAGAAGCATCCCCAGCACCGGTATCAGCTGCTGTTGATACCTCCTGTCCTTCTGCTCGAGAAACTGCAGGAGCACATTCTTCAGATACACGTAGTCGACCGCACCGGAAGCGCCATCGTTTGCCGGTGCCTTTGGCGCGGGAGACGCGATCCGTGACCGCGATGACTCCAACGACGATCGTGAGGATTGCGCGGCCGCATCCGGCGCTCTCGTCTTCAACGCCCGTAGCTCATCCGACATGGCCTTGCTCGACTTCTGCACCTTCTCGAGACGACCCTGCGTTTCGTCAAAAGCGCGGCGCAGGTCGGCCTTTTCCTTCTCCAGGTCACGTGCTTGTTTCTCGCTGTCGTCGAGCGCATCACGCAGCTGGCTCATGGCGCTCCGCACCTCGGCAGCCTCCTCACTTGCCTGCGCCGCCCGCTTTTCAACCTCGTCCTTCAGCCTCCGCAGCTCCTTCTCGGACGATGCCAGGTCTTCCTTGTCCTCCTGTGCACGTGTGACGGCGCGTTCGGCGTCTCGGACCTTCTGCTTCAATTCTTCCAGCTCGCGAGCCCTACGTCGACCAAACGTGCTGGCCTGCTCCTCCGCTCGTTCCCTCTCCTCAACGGCAATGTCGAGACGCTCTTGCATTTCCCTCACACGAGCATCGGCGCGGCCTTGCGCGTCCGCCAGCAGTCGCCTCATGGTCTCGGCTTCGCGGCTTCGTTCGCTCAAGAGTCGATGTGCGTCGGCCAGTTCTTCTTCCAAGCTTTCGCTTCTGGCGCGCACTTCCTTCATCTGGGTACCAATCTCCTGGGTCTGATCCTGCATGCTGTTCATGAGATCCTGTGCGCTCGCGTACTGGGCAGACTTGAGTTGGATATCGTCTCTCAAGCCGGAAGCTTCACGTTCCAGCCTGGCAACCTCTTGTTCCAGATCTCGTATCTTGTTGCGTGCCGTTTTAAGCTCCTCCTGCGCCTTTGCAAGATCCTTTGATACCTTCTCGCGCGCATCAATAGCATCGTCGCGGTTGCTCTCTGATTTTTGAAGATCCCTTTGGATCTTTCGGTTCGTCTCTTCCAGGGCAAGCCTCTGGGTGGTCTCCTGCTTCATCTTGCTGTTCAATGTCTTGATATCGCCATCCTTGTCAGACACCTGGGAGCGGTACGTCGCAATCTCCGACTTGAGATCTTTCTCCCGGCTCTCGAGGCGTCGAAGCTCCGAAGTCTTCGTCGATAGCTCATCCCTGGTGTTCTTCAATTCCGCAACCTCCTTGCGGAGCGACGTCAGCTCTGGTTGCGCCTTTTGCAAAACCTCCCTCATGTCGCTGAGTTCCTTGAAGCGAGATGCAGCAAGTTGTTCGGCTACCGACAGATCCGTCTGTAGAGAATCCGCTTTTGCCTTGAGTTCCTCAAATTCCTTCGTCAGTGACTTCCTCTCTTCCTCCGAGTTTGCATGCGCAGCTTTGCCGGTTCGAAGCTCGGCGATTTCCTTCTCCAACGTGGCGAGGTTCTCCTGCAGTGCAGTCTTTTCAGCCTGGAGCTTCTTGACCTTGTCCTTTGCTTCGGTGTGCTCCAGTCCAAAGTCAAGCAAGTCTTGTCTCAGGGTTTCAATCTCTTCTTGCATGGACTCTTCGTCTTTGAGCTTCTTCTTGAGGCTATCGATGGACGCACCCTTCACCACCACCTCTGCCTCCAATCGCTCAATGGTTGCAACCTTGGCCTCCAGATCTGACTTGAGCTGAGCCACATTCTTTTGCGCGTCCTCGAATTGTGAGGAGGAGAATTCTGCGTCGCGAGGACTCAGAAGACCGTCCGCATCACCAGCCTCACTTGGCGTCTTCTCAGCAGGGGTAGCCTCGCCTCCCTTGCCGCCCTTCTTCTTCTTCCTGTTCTTCTTCTTGGAGGGCGCATTCTCAGTGGTGGGTGTCGGTACAGGGGTAGATGCTTCTGGCTCGCTTGCCTTCTTCGCGTTCGAGGCTTCCAGGTCCTTCTTGGCCTGTTCCACCTCAGCAAGCGCTTTGTCTCGTTTCGATTCCGCTTCTTTGACTTGATCGCGTAAGTTGTTCACCAGCCCATTCAGAGTCTGGTTCCGTTTCTCGCCCTTCGTCTGAGCGTCACGGACTTCTGTGAGCTCTGCCTGTAGCTTCTCGACCTGACCATGAAGAGCGTCCCGGTCGTGGCTTTCGATGATCTCTTCGCCCCTGGAAGCATGGAGCTCTTCCAATTCTTTCGTTGAAGCGTCCAGCTTGTCTTTGAGATCCTTGATCGCTTGTTCATTTGCGCTGGAGTCATCCTTGTGCTTCGCGAGATCCTTTTCGGCGCCTTCGAGTCTGGATTTCAGGTCCTCCACGGTGCTATCGAGCTCTTCCTTGCGCGCGGCCGTCTCTTTTTCTGCCCTTGCGTTCCGGTCTTTGAGCGTGTGTAGGTCATTTGTCGCCACCTCAAGATTCTTCATGAAAGATTCGGCCGACTCTTGGGCGACGGAGAGCTCGTTCTTCAGGTTCTTGTTGTCCTCCTCGAGCTGTTCAACCTTCTCCTCGCTTTCTTTGAGCCGAGTCTGCAGTCTCGGCAGTTCGCTGTCATAGGAGAAGAACTCCTCGTCTTCGGTTACCTCGGTTTCTTTGGAAGCTTTGGATGTGGAGGAGGGCGCGGCAGATTCCGTAGCGGTCGAGTCGTCCTTGGATGCTTCTTGCTCTGCCTTGAGCTTCTCGACCTCCTCCGACGATTCCTTTGCCCTCTTCTCGGCATCTTCCAGTTTCTTGTTGACCTCGTCTCGCTCTTTGGAGACCCTCTTCAGCTCCTCCATGAGCATATCGCCCTTGACGTTCAGCTGACCGAGGTATTCGACAAAGGCGGCGGGCTCGCTTATGGAGGTCAGGGGCGTATTCTCGCGGAGAGAGGCTTCGAAGGCTTCGATGAGGCCAACGCGGGCGTGCGCAATGCGGTAGGAGCGGAGGAGTTCTGGCGACAGTCAGGGGAGGAACGGGGAGTGCGCGCAGTCCAATTCCGCCCATTCCACTCACCGGTGTACTTGGGCTCGAGCTTGTCCAGCTTCCGCAGACGGGCCTGCACCTCTGGCGGTATCTCCGGAGGGGAAGGAGCCTTCTCATCGTCGGCCGCGGCCTTGTCTTCCTCCTTCCCCTTCTCACTGTTGGCAGCTGCCTCCGCGGGTTCCGCCTTCTCCTTGGGCCGCGGGGTCGCTGCCCGGCTCGGCTGCTCGTCGTCTTCGCCTATCACGAACTCGGGGTCGAATTCGGACGGATCGGGCCCTTTGCCCGCGGGAGCCGACTTCCCGTCTGCATCTTTGGACTTGGCCGCGCGTTTGGGAGAGTCATTTCTGGAGTTTGCACGTTTGGGCACCGAGCCCGACCGTGACCGCGATGCTTGGGCCGAAGTGCGCTGCTTGGCCTGCTCCTCTGCTATTCGGGCGTCGAGTGCGCCTTTGAACCGCTGCTCGGCCGTCAGTTCCGCTTCCGCGCCATGTTGGGAGAGAGCGACGGTACCTGAAAGCCTTGGAACATGGCTGCAATGCTCTGTGCTGTCCGTGATGGTAAATGAAGCTAACGGCTATAAACCGGCCATGGCTGAAGTGTCCACCTGTTCAAGGCAAACGACACATGGATGAGACGTCTGGGCGGGAATGCAGCGGCCAAGCCTCCATTCGACCCGGTCGGGCACGGACCAGGCAGCCATCCACGGCCTGGCCGAATTTATTTTCTCGCCCACTCGATCCTCTCGGTTCTTCCGTCTCCACCACACGCAGCACCAAAACACGCCGTCTGCCAGAACATGGCCGCTGTGCAAATAGCTCTCCCGCTCCCCGTCCTCCCCCAGGGCTGGACGGCCGAAAAGGACTTCAAGCCCATCGGCCACCTCAGCGCCGCCAATGACCGCAACATCGAGCCGGTCGGGCATCACTTCCTCGCATACGCCCGCAGGGTACGTTGGCCACATGTGTTGGTTTTTTCATGTACCGTTTACTGACTGCAATTGCAGAAGCGACACAAACGTACCTTCTCCGAGGACGACCGCATCCAGGCCCAGGTCAACGTCAAAAAGGTGGAAGACGAGGACGCGGGCGAGATCAGCGAGCCCGAGGACCCTGTCATGCTGCAGCGCGAGGCCAAGGACTGGAAGGGCCAGGACCACTACGCTGTTCTGGGCATAACGAAATACCGCTGGCGCGCGACCGAGGACCAGATCAAGCGTGCCCACCGCAAGAAGGTGCTCAAGCATCACCCCGATAAGAAGGCTGCCGCTGGCGGAACCGAGGACGACCAGTTCTTCAAGTGTATCCAGAAGGCGACTGAGGTGCTTTCCGACCCCGTCAAGAGGCGCCAGTTTGACTCTGTCGACGAGGCTGCCGACGTTGAGCCGCCGTCCAAGAAGGAGACGCAGAAGGGCAACTTCTACAAGCTCTGGGGCAAGGTCTTCGAGGCGGAAGGCCGTTTCTCCCACAACCGTCCTGTACCGAAGCTTGGCAACGACAAGAGCACGAAAGAGGACGTCGAAAACTTCTACAACTTCTTTTACAACTTTGACAGCTGGCGCACTTTCGAGTACCTCGACGAAGATGTTCCCGACGACAACGAGAACCGTGATCAGAAGCGACATGTTGAGCGCAAGAATCAGAACGCCCGCCGCAAGAAGAAGACCGAGGACACGGCGCGTCTGAGGAAGCTTGTCGACGACTGCTTGGCCCTAGACGAGCGCATCAAGAAGTTCCGCCAGCAGGAGAATGCTCAGAAGAACAAGCGTCGTCTTGACAAGGAGGCCGAGACGAAGCGTCTCGCAGAAGAGGCGGCGAAGGCCAAGGAAGACGAGGCTAAACTACAGGCTGAGAAGGAGGCAGCTGAGAAGGCGTCCAAGGCCGAGGGCAAGAAGGCAAAGGAGGCTGCTAAGAACGCTGCGAAGAAGAACAAGCGAGTCGTCCGAGGTGCCGTCAAGGATGGCAACTACTTCCACGGTGCCGGGGATGCCCCCGCTTCTCAGATTGACAGCGCTCTCAACGATGTGGATCTCATCATCGCCAAGATCGACAACGAGGAGCTCGCGACGCTCACCAGCAAGCTCAACGGGAAGAAGGACACGGCTGAGATCAAGCAGATCTTCCAGGATGAGACGAAGCGTCTGGTTGGTGCTGGCAAGGTCAAGGAGGGTGAGCTCAAGTCGCTCTCTTAGATTACTACGGTGCCGTAGACTTGTATCTTGCGGATGGTTGGCGATTGCATGATCAAATCAAAAGCTCGTACCCAAATCATACCGTGGAAGCGTGTTTCTTTCCATGTCTGCAGCAGGCTTCATGACCCCCATATTGTGGTGTATATGGTTTTTTCAAGGGTATGCCCAAGTCTTGACTTGTAAGGGTAATAAGGTTGCGCTGCACGGTCCGAAACTACACCCATGAGCGGATCTTCACTGCCCTGAGGAATGACGTTTGACAAGGCGTGGGGTGGCGCTTGGCAACCCGTTCCGAAACATCAGATCGTCGAGAAGTCCGCCAGCTCTCTCTTCAATCAACCACATTCAATCAGCTTCAGGCCTGTCATGACATTTGAGTCAGCGCACATCGATGAATCTATGGACGCGCTCTGCCTTTCCACCTGAGCAGTGACACCTCTCAAGCTTGAGCTTGTACACCACGCACACGTACACATACACGTACTCCCATGCTTCCTCTCGACAACGACGATTGCGATGCCTGTGTCCCAGACTGGGCGCCCAAACGAAGAGCACCGGCTGCGATAGCGATCTCGGCTCTACCGTTCGTGTTGACGTTCTTTATTGTCGCCGTCGCTGTCTCGCATAAGCTCTTTCCGCTGCTATCTGGACATGCGCACCTCAAGAGTCAGCATGAAGGCGCACAACTCTCAGGCTTCGCATGGCGCGCAAAGACGTCGATTTCCAAGAGGTTGCGCATAACGGCGCGGTCGCTCGCGAGCATCACCTTTTCGACAAACATCGCCCTCTCCGCCGTGCTCGTCGAGCTTATCTTGTGCGAGATCTCCAACACCATCAACCCGGCGACACGCGCATTGGCACTCAAGATTACATTGCCGTCGCTACTGTTCCTCCTCGTCATCGCTACACCTGCCTTGATCATACATTCGGTCATTTCGAACGCCGGATGGAACCTCCGCGGATCGCAGAAAGGTCATCGCAGGGTGGCGTGGTTGCTGGAGTTGACGGGGCTTGCGCTTTGGCTCGCTGGTTTTTGGTACATAGGCCGAGGCCTTCTGGGGTCGTATTTGCATGAAGAGTCCTATCTCCATACCCATACGTTCAGTGAAGGGTGTTTGGAGAGGATCGGGGTGATAGGCATCAGCCTGATGGCCTCTCTCGCCGGTTTTGCGGCCGTCAGTTCGTTGTGGCAGACCTTTGGCGTAAAATACCGCCCCGTAAGTGGTTATATCACGGAATATGCTCCTTTGCTGACATGCAAAGGTCACCGAGTCAGACATTGCTCGTAAGCAGGGTGGACTGGATGCTACGAACGATATGCTGCTTGCGAAAGGGAGCCGGTTGCGGGCCATACAGCGGAAGCTATCTGATGCTCCTCAGGAAGGATTCATGACCCGCGTGGTTGGCAGCATACGAGGGAATCCAGATGTGACTGAGCGCAACACTCTCCAGCTGGAGATTCAAGGCCTTGAGACGATGCAAACGACGCTCCAAAATTCCCTCACAGTACTGCATTCCCGGCGCCAAATGCAGCTGCGAACGCATACGACGTATGGCCGGCTACTGAACTTGTTCTCTTTTGCCTTTTCCTTGTATTGCGCCTATCGTATCACGGCAACTATATTCACCACGTTGCGCCGCTTCTCATCCCCAACAACCAGCTTCTCCAACACCGACCCGATCAACAACTTCCTGGCGCTCCTAGCAAAGCACTGGGACCCCGCCATAGACCGCGTTGCCTGGAGCCGCACCATTTCCTTCCTGCTCTCCGGCATCATGCTTCTCGCCTCCTTCAACAGCGTCGTCCAAACCTTCTTTCTCTTTGCCCGCGTGCTTCCTGGCGTCCTTCATCACGCGCGCGCCAATTTTGCACTCCTCATCTCACAAATCGCAGCTACGTACGTCATCAGTTCGGCGCTGCTGCTGCGCAGTAATCTGCCGGTTGAGATGAAAAGCGCGATTTCGGATGCTTTAGGCGCGCCACTTGAACCCGCCTTCACAGAGCGATGGTTCGAGGCATGGTTTCTGCTAGCCAGCGCAGGTACCGCTGCGGGATTGTGGATTGGGAAGCGCATCAAGGGGCAGGGCTGGGATGATGATGACGAATTGGGGGAGGGTGATGTGGAGATGGGAAAGCTGAATTGAATCAATACGTTGTTATGTATCCATCAATTTATGGTATTCGGTAGATGGACAATGCCACTGTATGAGCCTCATCTCCAGGCATGTATCTGTTTGGGCATGATAGGGAGGTTGTGAACGCAAGTTGAGAAGCGGTTCAGCATCGAGATCGAGCGACCTCTGGGCACCAACGATACGTTACAGACGCCGAGCAAATAAGGCCTGCCCATAAACCCCACCCCCACCTTTCAATAACGCGTGCCATCAGCGCTGACGAATGCCGCCATCTGCTGACTTTGATGAAAGGTTGACGTCGATGCTTCCCAATCTGGCGCTCGCCCAGAGTGTTCGCATTATGACGTCGCGCGTGGGGCAGCTTCTCAATCAAAAGCGAGCGAGGGGTCGCGCGTTGGAACACGACCTTCACTTCATCGACATCTCGAAACTGTCTTCCAAACCCAATTGATTTTTTCCAACATCAGTCAACCACTTTGTGAGCCTCTCCTCATCTTTCTACAAGCGCGTGACGAGATAACTAACAGTTTTGCAGACCTATCAAACCCACAACCCTCCAAATCGTATGCACTACTTACTTACCCCTCTCCGTCTACCACCCGTCTACTACCCATCCCATCCTTTCGTTCACCCATCTAACTCACACCTCTTCACAGAACCATCATGTCCGCTCCCAACGCCGGTCGTCAGTCCCCCGAGCCCGAGAACCAGACCAGCGGTCAAGCTGGCGCCACTACCACCAACATCAACAAGCAAGGTGGCGCTCCATCGCAAGAGCACGCAAAGGAGGCCTCGGACGACCAGAAGACGGGATTGAGCTCCAACCCGACACATCTGTTGGAGAAGCATGCTCAGGAGACGACGAGCAAACAGTAGGGTGGTGAAGTGTTTGATCCATGAGCATAGTATGCTGGGAAGTAGTGTTAATGGATGATGCGAATGACCAGAGTTCGATATTCGCGGAAATAAAATAATTAGGATTGACGCCATTCGCTTGCTTGCTTGAAGACTCTTCCGTGAATTATCATGAAGGTTCGTCGAGATTGTGAAGTAATGTCTACTCACTACATATATACCTTTATGCTGGACCGAATCAATACACTCATCACCGTTGTACTATGTCATGTCTGTGAGGACTGGAAGCATTTCTCCTTTCTCCTTTGTTGTCAAAAAGCCAACCATTCCCATACACACAGAGTTGGTTTGCTCGCGCAAGGTAGCAAATTCCACTAGCCATAATTTTGATAAACACATGTTGCAACGTTGGGGGTTTTTGCGTAATCTTCTTCTCATAAGTCAAACGTGATGTTTTGGTGTTCTCGTACACCGGACATCCTATCCATGCTTCTGCGCTCTCAACCAATGACAACCCACCAAATGCCGTCACATCAACCCTGGTACCCCACTATAAAATTCTTTATTTATTGCACACCGAGCATGTTAGTTCTGATCTGTGTCCTAGTGTACTAAGGGTGTAATCTCGGCTGCCTGTCTCCTGCACTGAACCGTAGGTATATAATCTGTTGCAACCCCCAATTTTCCATCTGAATACAATGGGCACTTGGTCTAGGGGTGTGAGTACAACTGCTTCCAATATTCTCGTTTCAAAACTAATCTTCCATCAGATGATTTTCGCTTCGCATCATTCCAAACGATACGTACATGTGAAAGGTCGTGGGTTCAATTCCCACAGTGTCCAAGTTCTTTTTGCTTTTTATCTCTCACTCTATCCATGGATACAGATAGCACTTGGATTTTTTACGTTCCTGAGTACACGAGGACTTGTTCATGGTCTACTTGCTATTCACTCGCATCTACTTTTGTTTAGGTTGGATGCGCGTGTTAAGATTTTCCATGTTCGAGGTTGAGAGCAACGGGCAAAAAAGAAAAGTAAAGAGCAGGATCAACCTATAAACAACATACGATATAACATGTATGTGAAGTACTTGATCAAGTCAGATTGTTAGACCGTATCATGTGTGCTTGTCTGTAGCTGGAGAAAGGCTGTCTTCTCAACAGTACGCTCCTGCTGTTCTTTGGGTAACATCGGATCAGGGAGAAGGCTGCATGGCATGAACGAAAGCCTGAAACGACGACAATCAAACGAGAGATAAGGATTGAAACGGCATACTGAGCATTTTGATTCGGAAGGCTTCGGTCGCATCCCGCCAAGCTCTCGGTCTAACTTTCCAGCCGGCATCCCGGGTCATCAACTGCACCCTTTGTCCGCCACACCGTTTCTGGCAGTCTTTCTGATCACAACGCAGCAAATCGCGCTTCACGCCGCAGTAGTCCCGGTGTGATTTCATGCCCTACATAGCAGATCGGTATGGCGTCATTCGGTAAACCCAGCTAGCTCATTTGAGCCTGCCATCGGAGGCTGTAATACGGTGGAGCAACGACGGTGACCTGGTCGACTTCAACTATGGATCCAGTGAGATTCCAAGACTGGGGAACGCGTACAGCTGGTCGGTGGTAGAGGCCGGTATAGTGAGCGTAATGCTTATAGTGCTGCACCTCGCCGATATCGTCACTTTTTCTCTGACCACTGCTTTTTTCCAACAAAGGGTTACTGGCCGTTCCTTTGGCAATAATTCTTCCGACTGCATATATTGCATACCCCGCTATCGAGCCTTATATCCGTCCAGATCTGTACTTCTACACTCTCCACGCCTCGACTTCAACCTATCCCAACCATGGCGTCCACTCCCACCGAACACCCCTCGACTACGTCGACTTTCCCTTCGCAGCAGAAACCAATCCCCTACTCCTGCATCGACGGCGTGCGCACCCCACTGTCTGCCATACTCCCTCCCCTCGTCTTCGGCACCGCGACCTTCAATCTCCAGTACAACTACGACCCATTTTCGCTCGACACGACGGGTCTCGTCACGTCCGCGCTCACACATGGGGTGCGCGCATTCGACACCTCTCCGTACTATGGCCCCTCGGAAAAACTCCTCGGAAATGCGCTCGCAACGCCATTTGTGCGCGAAACCTTTCCCCGCGACTCGTACATGCTCTTGACCAAATGCGGACGGATAGGGGCTGAAGAGTTTGACTACTCGGCGCAGTGGGTACGGCAGAGTGTGCGGAATAGCATGGAGCGCCTGCACACGGATTACCTCGATCTGGTATACTGCCATGATGTCGAGTTCGTTTCGCCTGCCGAGGTCCTTGAAGCGGTTTGCGAGCTGCGACGTCTACGCACCGAGGGCAAGGTCAGGTATATTGGTATCTGTGGTTACCCCATCGATGTCCTGGCTGATATGGCCGAAATGATACTCCGCGAGACTGGCGAGCCAATTGACTGCGTACAGTCCTACGCCAATTACAACCTTCAGAACCAGACACTCGCCAGCAGTGGCGGTCTCCAGCGCTTCTTGAACGCTGGCGTCGAAGTCGTCCCCAACGCGTCCCTCCTCGGCATGGGTCTTCTCCGCCGACAGGGCGTGCCCATCGGCGCTTTGGGCGACTTCCATCCCTCCTCCCGCGAGCTACGCTCTGCTGTTCGCGACGCCTCGACTTTCTGCGACCGTCACGGCGAGAAGATCGAGGTCATAGCCCTCCGCTGGGCCCTCGAAAGCTGGATATCAGCCGGTGCATGCTGCGGCTCCCACGGTGATCCCGCATCCGGACTCCCTTGGACCCGCGAATCCAACGACGACGTCGGCGGCTCCAAACTCGGCGTCAGCGTCATCGGCGTGTCCAACAGTTCGGAACTTGAGAAGACCATGCTGGTATGGCGGTCCATCCTCGACGGGCTCGAGGGCGGAGAGGAAACGGCAAAGCAAGCCGGTCGCTGGTACCGTGCTTGGGAATGGAGCCACAACCGTCGAAAAGCGGTGCAGATGCTGGCCGAGGGTGTGCAGGAAATCCTCGGTCCGTGGTTTGGATATGCATGGGCAAGTCCGGACCCTGGTTTTGTGAACAAGAGGGTCAAGGATACGAAACCCGTGATGGATAACGAGGATATCGAGTATCTTACGCCGGCAGCTAGCCCAGAGGCGAGTGTGATTGACAAGGACGAGTGGAGCGAGCAGTCGGGGAAAACGGCCTTGCCGTTGCGGTGATCGCAAACCAGAGATGAAGATACCCCAAGGACGGCGTGACGATTGAGGATGTATATAGATGGAAGACAAGGCCATATCCGTGACCAACACGTCGATATGGGTGAGGTGGGTGTCTGGAAACAATTCTATACAACACAGAATCGTTTTCTCATTTACATCATACCGGTATATACAAGACCAAACGCTACACATACATGTTGCTTCTCTCTCTATAGTTTCGCAAAAACAGTAGGGACTTCTCCGCTCATCTCAACAAGCGTGCTCTTGTTCTTCACCCATGCTTCCAACCCTTTCCGCCCATTCTCAACACCCACACCGCTCATCTTCCACCCGCCCACGCTCATCTCCGCCGGTGACTCGCCCCACGTGTTCACCCACGTAATGCCGGCTTCCAGCTTCCCGATGACCTGATGCGCGAGGTTCAGGTCCTTGGTGAACACACCGGCAGCGAGGCCGAGCGATGTGTTGTTTGCGCGGGCAACGACCTCGTCGACCGTTTCGTAGCTGAGGAGGGTAAGTACGGGACCGAAAATCTCCTCTTGCACAATCTTCATGCTGTCTGTGCAGTTTGTGAAGATGGTGGGTTGGACCCAGTATCCGTCGTCGTACTCCTTGTTCGGATGCGACGAGAGCCATGAGGGCTTCTCTGCGCCGCCACAGAGCAATGTCGCCTTGTCGACTTCGATGCCATGCCTGATGTACGATTTCACTTTCTCGTAGTGCGGTTTGCTGACCAGAGGACCAAAGTTTGTATTCGCATCGAACAAATCGCCCGGACGAACGTGCCGCACCTTTTCCAACAATTTTTCCTCGAAATCCGCCTTGATGGACGAAGGGACGAAAACTCGGGTCCCGTTGGTGCACACCTGTCCCGTGGAGAAAAAGTTCGCCATCATGGCTCCGTCGACCGCTCGGTCGATATCCGCGTCGGGCAGGACAATGCATGCCGACTTCCCGCCGAGCTCCATGGTGACGTACTTCATGCCCCCTGCTGCGCTGCCTGCGACTTTCCGCCCCGTGGACACTTGGCCGGTGAAACTTACTTTTGCGATTGCGGGGTGTTGGGTCAGATATGCACCGACCTCCCCCCCGCCGTACACGACGTTGAAGACACCGGGTGGCACACCGGCTTCCGTGTAGATTTCGGCGAGGAGGGTGGAGTGGAGGGGCGTGAATTCCGAGGGTTTGTATACCATGGTGTTGCCGGCTGCCAGGCAGGGCGCGGATTTCCAGAGGGCGATTTGAATGGGGTAATTCCACGCGCCGATGCCTGCGCACACCCCCAATGCGTTCTTTGTCGTGTAGACCCACGCATTAGGCCGCAACTGCACAGTCTCGCCGTTCAGCCCGCCGCCTCCGACCATGTTTGCAAAGTACTCGAGCACGTCGGCGCCCGTCACTACATCGACCGTCGATGTCTCGGAGAAGGCTTTGCCGGTGTCGAGCGTCTCGACCTTGGCCAATTCATCGTTTCGAGAGCGCAGGATGGCGGCGGCTTTTTGGAGTATCCGCGCGCGCTCGATGGGGGGTGTGGAGGACCATGCCGGGAAGGCTTTTTGTGCAGAGGCGATGGCAGCATCGATGGCGGAATCGGTTGTGGTGTGGATGTTGGCGAGGGGTTGGGCCGTCGCGGGGTTGATAGTGTGGAAAGAAGAGGCAGTCGAGGCGGCCGACTGGAGTTTACCGTCATAGTAGGCGAAGCGGGGGGCGTGTGGGAGGGACATGATGGGTTTCTTTTCTTTTTCCGAAGTGCTATCGCTCAATGCGAATGGTGCTGTGGAGTGGTGGGAGGGGATCTCGTCCACTGTCGCTCGGCAGAATGGTACCGACTACCAGCAATCCATTGAGGAGATGTCGTCCGATAGTCGTGCGAAAAGATATGGCGGTTTGCTTCACTGACATACAAAGATGGCTGAACGCTGGAACTGTGGGGTAGCTCCCTCCCGGATACGGCAGTAGAACGACAATCGGTGCATGAGGTCGGGCGAAACAGCGGCTCGTCGCCTGGGGTTGTTCTGATACTCACGACGCTTGGACTGTTTGCGATGCCACTATAGGACAAGCTATCCGGAGCAAACGGCACTGGAACGAGGAGGTAGGCGGTGATTGGAAGAGGGCGGCATGGGTAGCTCCAGATCACCTCATCTCATCGGATGGAAGAGAGAAAACTTTTTGGAGCTCGAATCGGTGTTGAAACGGCCGAGGAAAAATCAACAAAAAATCCAATCCTTCAAGGATTGTCGTCTAGATCTGGCGTTTGATTGACACTCGCCGAAGAAATCCTGACGGCTGCTACCGCCCACCACGTGCCGTGAGCCACCAACAGTCTTATCCACGAAGTCCACAAACTTCCCAGCTTCCCAGCTTTCGGCCCTGCACGCGTCCGTCAACAACGCCCGGCCCACACCGACTCTTGCGTGGCCTAGCTCTGGCACCTGGCACCTGGCACCCGGCCCTTGGCAGCTGGCAGGCAATCGAGCTTCGGATCACGACGCTAAGAAGGTAGGTGGGCGATCCATCCAAGGTACTTAATAGCTGCATGGCTCCGACGCCATTTGAAGCGACGAAGCGATAAAGCGACCAAGTGTCAAAGGTGGGTGCACGACAGGACCTGCAATTGATTATTCTTACTCCACACCGAAAAAAATGGCCCCGACCACCACCACCACCATCCCTTCCAATGCCACCTACGATTTCGTTATCGTGGGCGGCGGCACCGCGGGCTGTGTCATTGCCTCTCGTCTCACCGAGTACCTACCCGACAAAAAGGTGCTCCTGATTGAGGCTGGTCCCAGCGATTTCATGGACGATCGTGTTCTGCTGCTCAAGGACTGGCTCAACCTGCTCGGCGGAGAGCTCGACTACGACTATGGCACGACCGAACAGCCCATGGGCAACTCACACATCAGACACTCGCGCGCCAAAGTGCTCGGTGGCTGCTCATCACACAACACCCTCATCTCCTTCAGGCCGTTCGAGTATGACTGCAAGAGATGGGAGGCCCAAGGTTGCAAGGGCTGGAGCTTCAAGACGTTCACTCGTGTGCTCGACAACCTACGCAACACCGTTCAGCCGGTACATGAGAACCACAGGAATCAGCTCTGCCTGGACTGGATCGATTCCTGCTCCAAGGCCTTGGACATTCCCGTTATTCACGATTTCAACCACGAGATCAAGACCAAGGGTGCGCTGAAGCCCAGCGTTGGATTCTTCTCCGTTTCCTACAACCCCGACGATGGCAGGCGAAGCAGCGCTTCCGTGGCTTACATCCACCCTATCCTGCGTGGAGACGAGAGCAGGGAGAACTTGACTGTTCTCACCAACGCCTGGGTCAGCAAGGTCAATCTCAAGGGCGACAAGGTCACGGGCATCAACCTGACCCTTCAGAATGGCGAGTCGCGCGTACTCAGTCCCAGGTGCGAGATGATTCTCTGTGCCGGTGCAGTTGACACGCCGCGATTGCTCCTCCTATCCGGTCTTGGCCCCAAGGACCAGCTCTCGTCTCTCGGTATCCCGGTCGTGAAGGATATTCCTGGTATCGGTGAGAATCTGCTCGATCATCCGGAGAGTATCATTATCTGGGAGCTGAACAAGCCTGTGCCGGCCAACCAAACCACCATGGACTCGGATGCTGGTATTTTCTTGCGCCGCGAGGTACCTAACGCGGCAGGCGATGATGGTGATATCGCCGATATCATGATGCACTGTTACCAGATCCCCTTCTGTTTGAACACAGCTCGGTATGACAATCCTTTGATCGTTTTCAATTCAGCGCTGATAGATGTACAGTCTTGGCTACGATACTCCCATCGACGCTTTCTGCATGACCCCCAACATCCCCCGCCCCCGATCCCGCGGTCGCATCTACCTCACCTCCGCCGATCCTACCGTCAAGCCCGCTCTCGACTTCCGCTACTTCACCGACCCCGAGGGCTACGACGCTGCCACCATCGTCGCCGGTCTCAAGGCCGCACGCGAGGTCGCCAAACAAGCCCCCTTCAAGGACTGGCTAGTCCGTGAAGTCGCTCCGGGCCCCAAGGTTCAGACCGACGAGGAGCTATCCGAGTATGGCAGGCGGGTCGCACATACCGTGTACCACCCCGCTGGTACGACGAAGATGGGCGACATCAAAAAGGATAGCCTTGCGGTCGTGGACCATGAGTTGAAGGTCAGGGGCTTGACGGGTGTGAGAATCGCGGATGCGGGTGTTTTCCCCGAGATGCCTACAATTAACCCCATGTTGACCGTTTTGGGTATCGGTGAGAGGGCTGCGGAGTTGATTGCGCAGGAGTGGGGATGGAAGGGTCTGGAGAAGGAGAAGCTGTAAGCTTCTTCGCCCGATTGGAGATTTGATAACAGTGAACGGGAAAGGAAAGGAAAGGAAAGAGGGCATTTGAGATGGATATGTTCTGATCATATTATGTACTAACGGTCGATATTAGCAAGTTTATACAGCCTTTTTTACGACTCCTCCAATGCTTCCAATGCGATCTTCAAGCCGCTGCCTTCTCTTTTCCTCTCTTCCAGCATTTACCTTTGCCGTTCTCCGTCCTTCGATTCATTCTGTTCCCAGTATCCGCTTCTCGCCTGCGCTCACGTAGCGTGGGTGTGACGTCGTCCCTTTTCAGAAGTCCCCCTGCGCTTTCCCGCTGTCTTCGCGAGCGTCTCGACACCTTCGACTGAAGAGCTTGAGTGTCAGGACCCGGCTTTCGGTACGTCGTTGGTGGTGCCCAGTATCGTCGGTAGATATCTCCAAAATCTTTGCTGCGCAACCCTCACTTCAGTCTACTTCGGCTTTCTGCCCATCGTGCTGCCCAAACCATTAGCCCCGTCACATCGATCGCGCATCCTCCCCTATCCCACTTCGGAATGAACTTACGCAAATTGCTTTCCTGTCTGCACAGGCATAGTCATACTTTGGGCAACAATCCAGCACATCTGACCTCAGGAATGGCCACGTGTATAAAGATTTGGCGTGAGGGTTCGTTGAAGGCGACGGCGCTGATGAGGAAGGAGAAGAAAGCATGTCGTCCAGATTTGGCTCGGCGGCGTCCTCAGGAATTGACGTTGCCCCGTCGACATCTTGAGAAATGGGTGCTGCTGCGATGACAACGGCGCCCATGCAGAGGAGGACGCAGGTGGTGAGGCTGAACTTCATGGCTGACTCTGGTGTTCACTACAGTGAGTTGGGCCGCGGGGTCGGCTAGATGGATGTCGAGATTCGAGAACGAAGACACCCTAATCAACTTTCCCCTTCTCCTTATTCTTCTCGACAGTTCTTCCCTCGGTCCCGATGACTTCTTTTTTTTTCCCCCAATCCAAAGGTCCGACCAATACCGCAGCGGCGCCGCTCGCGTTTTGTTTCTCGAAACGAATGGCCCAAAAGCGGTTAGTGAGACGATGAAACTCCTATTCTCGAACTCCGATCCTCTGAATCCCTAGGTACTTCCAAAACGATTTGGATGGAAACAAGCAAACAAACAGGCACGCACACGACGAGGTAAAAACAAAGAGCAAAAGGGACTGTAAATAAAAACCCTCCGTTCGTACAAGTCTCAGCTGGCAGCCCGCCATCCTTATAAGAAGGGTCTAGCCGGCCCCCGAATCCAACACCCCCTCCGTATATTGCGCCAATGCTGCATGCTGACGGGGGCACCGTGCGCCCAGTTAATTCTGCACCACGTCCGGTTCCTGCGCCATCAGCGCGCCGCAGGGCAAATGTCCGGATCCAGTTGGAAGGTGCGCTGGGCGGTAGGATGGGGTCCTGAAACCGAGTCGGACCGTGGACGCTATTGCTCTTCTGTACTGCGCCATTTCGAGGCGTTGGAGTATGGGTTATGCACGCTGCATTGGTACTGTAGATACGTGGTAAAACTTGTGTTGTGGACATTTGTGGCGTTGGGTGAGGTGGATGGATGCGCTTTTGGGGCTTTTGACGTGACGCTGTGTATTCCTTTTTTCTCCTTTTTTTTTCTTTTCTTGTTTGTTGTTAGAAACAGGGAACATTGTATATCGCTACTGTGATGAAACGTCGCGAAATAGACATGATTGAGTATTCTACCAAACCTGTTCAAGGCGAATACTACGCCTAGCAGTTTGCCTGGAGAATAGGGTTTTGGAACTTCCCGACTTCACCTCCTTTCCTGCAGCACATATCACCAGGTTGAAATTATAGACAGGGTAGCTGAACTGTTGACATTTGGCTGTACCCTAAAAATGCGCACTCTTGTCAAACTACATGGAATGCTTGATCTCTTGGGCCTTATCCAATAGGCCCATGTTATTCTGCCTACGGTTTATCCGTCCAATCTACTTATAGTCCAGCACTATAAAAGTATGATCCATCAACCTTGTACCTAGCAAGTTGATCCCCTAGCTGGTGAGGGACAATTCGACTACCGACGTAGTCACCATCATCGCTCTCAGTATCACCAAGAGCTGTGAGAGGGTATTTACACATGGTCCGACACCTGCACCCATCCCTTTCCGAGCGCCGCTCACATATATGTTTATACTCTTCAATCCCCCACCTCCGCCCCACTCTTCACAATCTTACAATGCACAAAAAAAATCTCCAACACTCTATCGACAACCATCTGGTGTATATATCCCTTTCTTTTCTGCATCGAAGCCGCAGTCTACACAGAACCTACCGTTGGACTGTCCGTTGTCGAGACCTGGTTTACCTCTAGACGTGATTTCAGGGAAACTTTTGCACGTGTAGCCTGGGTCGGGTTTGATGGTGTTGGTGATCCCGATCAGGGTGATCACAATATGATCCGGTCGCTTTCAGATACGGCACGGAATTAATTGCCGATTCTAACAAGAATGGAGATTGGGGGGGGGGTTTGTCTAGGAGTGATGCGGAGATTTCTGCCGTAAGCCGTATGGTTGGTTCATGACTGGTGGTCTTATCAGGTCGCGCTAGCAAGTTACAGTGTCCAAAAGCCCAGGGTTCATGGCCTTCGATCGTTGTGTCCAATTTACAGTGCTTCTCTTGTGGGGGTCTGTGGCTTCTATGAAGTTTTATCAAGCTTCAACAACCGACATCGCCCAGGGATTCTCAATACCTGAGGTGGTAAGCCACGGCAAATGCAGACAAACCTTTGAATTGAGAGACTTTGTTTTTCCACGTTCGACGTAAACAGCAAAAGCAAGAGTACCGCCAAGATGTGATGGTAGAAGACTAATACCACCGGAATGGATTCGGAATGCTGAGCTAATGGTGGATCGACAAGTCGGAGTCGCGGAACGAAAGGGTAGAAGCGGCCATGTACGGTCGAATACATGTCGAAATGGGTCAAAGAGTCACTATTCATAACAAGATAAAATATGCGATTGGCAGATATCCCGAAATATTAATAAGCTGTACACAGCGATAGCGATCTCTCAGTTTGTGTATCACTGAAGTAAACTTTCCTGTATGGTATGCGAGCTATAAGAATTTTATTATGTACTTACAATGCTTTTTTGCCTGGACGATAAGATATAGGGAAAGACGGGCTGCTGCTCGCGTTCAAGCTCCCATCACAGCTTGTCGGAGTGATGTGATGGTAATGTTGGGCGCGGGGCAAGCGTTCGGGTTGGAACGCTCCACATTTTGCTAGTCTCGCCGAGACTGCGTGAAGAGCGTGTGCATGAGTGCGGCGGTCTAGAGTCATATAAAAGCAAGGAGCGCTTGCGTTGCATTTAACTTTGCCACAGCCGAAAGTCTTCGACCGTCGCTTCGTTGTACTCTCAGATAAAATCTTCTGCAGGATTTGACTCCAGGCAGTGCATCCTAAACTCTGTCAAAGGACGATACCGAGCCAATTTTGAGGCTACTGCAACAAAAAACCGCAGCCAGGAATAAAACTTCGAGACAAAAGAGCCATGGATCCTTCCGCAAATCCAATCGTGCAACTGCAAGACATGCCGTCTGGCAGTCAAGCTGGACCAATAGCGAGCGAAGGAGGTGGCTTCCTGGAGAGGATTGTATCAAAAAGATCAAGGAAGAGCGAAGCTGCACATAGCGCGAGAGAGGTGCATCAACCATCCGAACTGCCAATGGCCACACAAAGTCGATCCTACTCCCGACGCCTTGATGTCGAACCTGATGAAGAAGTTGCGGTGGAAATTGATCACGAAGATAATTTTCCAGAAGGTGGACTGCGAGCATGGCTAGTCGTAGCGGCAGCGTGGCTGCTACTCCTCCCCTCTTTCGGCTTCATGGTTGCAATTGGAACTCTCCAGGACTACTGGACGCAGCACCAGCTATCGAGTTATACTGCACGGGATGTCGGCTGGATTCCGTCGGTCTTCACGTACCTCTCGTTAGGATTGGGCATATGGGTTGGGCCGTTGTTTGATCGATACGGGCCGCGATGGATGGCCCTCATTGGAAGTTTCGGATATGTAATCATGATTTTCCTGCTGGCCGAGTGTGAAGAGTATTGGCAGATGCTTCTATGCTGCGGCGTTTTAGGCGGAATCGCAGGCGCTTTGTTGACGACCACCTCGCTGGCTGTTGTGGCACACTGGTTCAAAGCTCGTCGAGGTCTCGCCCAAGGCATAGCTATGATGGGAAGCTCGTTTGGAGGTCTGTCGATTCCGTTGATCTTGAAATCGGCGCTGCCAAAATACGGATATGCCTGGTCTCTCCGCATCCTTGGGTTCGAATTCTTAGCGTGCTTCGTTCTCGGCAATATTCTCATAAAGGCTCGAATTCCACCGACGGCAGTGGCGAAGAAGAAGACAATCATCTCCTTGTCTATATTTGGGGACCTGCGTTTTAGCCTGCTCACGATTAGCGTTTTCGGCTTCGAGGTCGTCTTGTTTGGCGCGCTTGGAATCCTTCCAACCTACGCAACGTTGAGCACTAACTTCTCGCCAGACACAGGATTCTACCTGATTGCGACCCTGAACGGAGTGTCTTGCCTCGGGCGTATACTTCCAGGCTACGTTGCAGATAAGATCGGGCGGTTCAACACTCTGCTTGTCATGATCGTCTTTACTTTGGTCTGGATGCTGGCTCTGTGGCTGCCTCTTGGCACCCAGTCACTGGCAGCGCTGTACTGCTTCGCGGCACTTTTTGGCTTCGGGACAGGCAGTTGGATGGCTCTCACACCAGCTTGCATTGGGCAACTGTGCCGAGCCGAAGAGTTTGGGAGATATTACGGTTCCATGTATTTCGTTGCAAGTTTGGCAACATTGGTGTGCATTCCAATCAGCGGAGAGCTTGTACAGACTGTTGGGGCCCAGTCCATGGTGGGATTCTTCTGTGCTGTCCTCGCGTTGAGTTCGGTGAGCTTCGTCTTCAGTCGCTGGGCATGTTTGGGAGGGCGCTGGGTTCTTTGGGAATTCGTTTGATGGGAGACAAGCGCCAATGTCGTAGCGTAGTTGTTCGTTGTGTTGGAGTATTGCAGAACCCAGATGGCTGACAAGAGATGTCGCGCTAAGGTCGCGTCTCTTTGTAAGCATTGTTTACGTGATCAGGACGCGCTTCCACACCACAGTTTCTCCCACTTTCTCTCCTACAACCTCATCTTCCATCTCCCGCATCACCACAATCATTGATATCCAACACTCGATTGGTTACCCGCATATCGTATTCTCAATCGCAGCCCTACCAGTCAAATCCTGCACGGGCCGCCACTGACGCTCTGTGCCGATTGCGGACCAGCCACCCTTTTCCATACTTGTGCATAAGCCAATCAAAACCAAGGATCGCACATCACTCGCAGCTGTCCGATCGGTAGCTCAACCTCATACCTCACCTTTCACCCTCACTTCAGCGTTGTTTGTGATCAATCACCGCATCCCCACGCGCGCATCCTTTTTCCAGCTTTGCGCTTCAGTTCAAGCTTGACGCGACTCAATTGTCCCTCTCTTCGGATTTCGCGACCGTTAAGTCCGGATTTGCGACCCATCACGTCATACTGCAATATTTGCATCTATCCGAGCAACCACGACCACAATGGCTGAGACTAAAATCCAGAAAGGTGACCAAGGTATGCGCATCTCCACAATTCCCACATTTCAGCATTTGCGAGCGCAGCTTGAGGCGCTGGAAGCCGCGCGCTCGGTGTATCACTCTGCTGACGCGAATGCGCTTCAATTGGCGCACAGGCTGCGCAACCTGCGCATGCCAATCTTCTATCGTCTGCCCAGTCAAACCCAACTGACGTTTTGCGACAGTATCATGGCAGTGGGGAGGAGGAAAGCCTGGCGGTGAGGTTGCCGGGGTCAAGGAGCAAGGCGAAATCGCCATCGAATCGAAGCGAGGCAACACCATCAAGAAGAACGCCGAGCCCGAAAATTCCGCTGTGCACGTCGAGCGGTCAGGAAACGACGTCGTCAAGCGTGCCTCCGAACTTGACGTGGAGGAGAAGGCCAACGGCGAGTCCAAGGAGGACGAAGAGAAGCAGGCCGAGCGCGAGAAGGAAGACGACAAGTCTTCCAAGTCTGAGAAGGGATCGGATAAGCCTGCCGAATCCGAGCAGAAGGATGAGGAGACGAAGGACGCCCCTGCCGAGAAGGAGACTGAGTCGGAGAAGTCTGCCGAAGAGAAAAAAGACGAACGTGAGAAGTCGAATGGTGCCGCCGAGCTAGCTGATGAGTCACAGGAGGAAGAGAAGCGGCCGGAGACACCCAAGGCTGAAGAGAAAGAAGCCGAAGCACCCAAGACCGGGACGAAGCGCAAGGCCAAAGAAACACCTGCCGCTGAGACGAATGGTGTTGGGGTGGATAAAGAAGAGCCCGCGTCCAAGAAAAGCAAGACTGATGGGGAGAAGAAAAAGCCGGGCCGTCCCAAGGCTAGTGAGAAGAAGGAGCCCGCGAAGAAAAAGCAGGCCAAGAAGGCTGCAACCGCAGACGGCCAGCCGAGGCGAAGCGCTAGGAACAGGTCTTAGATGAGGCCAACGTCTATCCTCTGGGTAAAGGGGTCACTTGTGCCATGCAATACTGATATTGATATGCGGGTTTGGTGGGGATTCTCATGGCTCATGTCCCAGGTTGGTGGATACACGTGGGTAGAATAAGGTACGGAGGTCTTCTGGGTACTGAGGGCGTACGGGATCAAACGTGGCTTCGTGTTTCTATTGTTTGCGAATCTTCCTTTCGTTCCGATGCGGACTCCTGGCCTATATTCAATCACGCGAGTGCAAGACCGCCAGCTGAAAAGTGCAAGCCGTCACACACAGCACAATAAAAACAAAATCCATAGATACCTGGCCTTTCGACCAAAGTTCCGTCTGCTTTGCTCAGTGACAGCTACTGCTGTTGTCTCTCGATTCGAGATATCGCCTCTTGGGGATCTCTGTCGTACTTTGCTGTCAGCTTCCATTCCCGATGATTGGGCAATATGGAATGGTGAGTGTGGGGATTGATCAGTTTGGAGAGTCTCATTCAATGAGGCAAGCACATGCCTCTCCGATCCGTCTTGAAACTTGAAAATGAAGGAATCATCATAACAATCGCAGTGCGGCCAAAGAAAAATGGGTTGCTTACCTTTTCGCAGAGCCACTCTGCGAAACTTCGGTTCGACGCAGTACATGTACCTTGACGCTCGACGACGGACGGTGGGCGGAACACGCTCTACCATCCCTTCTCCCCCCAAAATATGAACCGCACATGGCCATCCCTCTGGCTGTGCTCGAAATCAAACGCCTTGACCAGGCCCACGAGATGCGCCGCGGCCGCAGCAACGACCAAGCCATGAAAAATTTGGTGACTTGAGCCCCAGATATCGTACTTTCCCGGGTTTGTCCGCTCCGGAAACCTCGCCGCGTAGATGGCTGCTCCAAGGATATAGAGGATACCTTCGAGGAGGATGAAGTCAAGACCGATGCTTTGCCGAAGATGCGCGAGGCCGTAGAGACGTAGGGCGTGCAGAACGGGAAAGACGGCGGAAAGACCCATGGCCACGAACATCGAGGCGCGAAACGGGCGTAGAGCAGGAGTCCGGAATTTTGGGTGAATGGATACTATTGAGGTTCCGGCGGCCAAGGTGGTGATCTGCTCCTTGGTCAGTCCCAGCTTTGCTCAGGGCGGCTGTTTGAGTGCGTACCATTGCTACGTAGGTCTTCATGAGATTCAGCTCGCGTTGGAAGGCGTAGTACAAGACTGGAATGAAGCTTCCCCAAATCAAGAAGACGATGCCCAGGTAGTCCAGCTTATTCCCCCAAACAGCCACCTCGTGGCTGTGATTCGAGATTGTGTGGTATGTGGCGCTCATCCCCAGGCATGCCACAGCTCCGAGAAAGTAACAGCTGAGCACTGCAACATCTTCTCTGGTAGCTGACGTGTATCGCGGTTCAAGGACAGAGTATAGCGTTATGGAAGCAACGAGTGCCAGGACAGCACCGAGGAGATGGGAATAGATGTTGACGGTTTCGTTGTGAAGGTAGTGGAGAGATGCAAAGGACTTTTTGTAGGAGTTCGACCCCGGACGGTAGCCGGAGAGGATGTAGTGATTGTCTCGTTGCCATTCGGGGAGGTCGTTCCACAGCACTGTCAACGTCTCTTCGACCTTCTTCCCGACCTCTTTCTCGGCCTCGGAGATTGGTTGGGCGGCTTTCTTTGCGGTATCCATGGCGGAATCTGACGGGTGTCCAATCAATCGCAAGGCGAACGGAAAAGGGCACGATGGGGAAGTAGAGCAGCAGACGAGTCGACAATGTACTCGTCAGTACTGCCACATGCGAGGTGTGCAAATGGAAACGCCGGTAGCCTCGGCCAAAAGTCGCTGAGAATGCCGGGACTGCACGTCGGCTCCATCAGGCACCGGTTCCGAGGAACGGGTGGAGAGACATGTGCTTCTCTCTCTCTTCGAAACAAGAGAATTCCGGAAGGGTCGAGAGGCCATGGGATTGTTGGAAAGAAGAGGGAAGGAAAAAATCAACCTGTGCCGTGTACAAGCTCGGACACCCCGCTAAAGCCGAAGCATCGCCGGAGGGGCACCGTACCCTCCCTCTTCCATCACGACGTCCACTATCCAACGCTCAGATACCCCTGCCTGCTGACCTGCTGCGCTTCACAATGCTGCTTCCTTGACGTCGGCAATATGATCATGCCCTTGCCTGACTCTGTGTTCCCATCCACTCGCCTCTCCAACGACTGACCACAGCTCACCGTGATGAAGAACGCCGACCAGATGCGCCCGAGTAGCCGTCGCGGCGCGCCGGGGGCATGGCGACGGGGCGATCGTCTAAAGCCTGCACCGGCAGACACATTGGAGCTCTACGGTCTGCCCTCCAAGGGAGAGACAAGGTAGCCATCCCCTCTATCCCCACCCGACCCTCACTCACTCACACACCAACCAGGCTCAATGACTTCCGCACCCAAGAGTTCTACTTCCACAAGATCCTCGAACGCTACATGCGCCTCTGCGCCATCAACGAGAAGCAACTCGCGATCCTCTTCGCCTCCGTCTCCCTCTCCCCGAGCCAAAAGGACACGGCTTCGCCCAGACTCCCCACCACCCCGCTTCCAGACGATGCGCGCACGACCGGGACGCCGTTTAGTAGCCCCTCGGTCAACGAGCTAGCGACGGTCCTCTCTGCGCTTCGCAAACTGCGCGAAGCCATCACAGCGACGGCGAGGAAGGACGCTTTCGCACGCCGCGCCTACTTCTTTGGGGTGCACGCAGGTGTTCTGTGCAAGGACTGGGAATCCTACTCGCCGGCTCTGAACTCCCTTCTCACCACCATCCACCGACACTCCCCGCTCAGCGCGCCGGACCTGAGAGAATACGTCGGTCTCCTGATCCTCGATCAAGCCTGTCGACAGGGCGATGTCGCACTGGCGCACGAAACACGGTTGAAGTACGGATACACGGATCGGCGTGTGGAGCTGGTGCTCAAAGCACTGGTCGCGGACAATTGGGTCACCTTCTGGAAGATGAAGAAGGCGGTCGACGGGTACCAGAGGAGCGTCATGGAGTTCGCGGAGAAGGACGTCCGGGTTCATGCGCTGAAGTGTCTTGGGAGGGGATACATGAGCTGCGACAGGAAGTATGTGGAGAGGTGTGCGGAGAGGGAGTGGAAGGACTTGGTCGAGGAAGGGGTTGGATGGGAATTGACGGAGACGGATCGCGTGTTGATCAAGAAGCCGAAGCCGAAGACAACGTGAGATTTTCGCGGCAGGCTGAGATGGATCACGTAGCACGAAGAGAAGGGCCAATCACCCGGCAGGGCGAAGGAAACCTGAGATGGATGGTTCGTGCTGCCGACCTATCCGTATAGCGATCGAGGCACAATTAGGACCTAGCCTGTGGGTGACGGAAGAAGAAGAAGAAGAAGATGAAGAAGATGAAGAAGAAGACGAAGAAGACGAAGAATCGTTGACTGGGTATCATTTCTTCGGGCTAACGTAGCATGCAAACATACTACTCCCCATCCATCTCCTCGTCCCCTTGGCCATCCTCTGCCTCGCCGCCGTTCTCATCATGCCACACATCGTCATCCATGTCATACTCGTCATAGTCCTCCATGTCCTCATCCTCGTCGTCTTCTTCCTCGCCTTTCGGACCCCTCTCTTTTCGCTTCTTCTCGATATTCTCCCTCTGTATCCTCCTGCGCTCGGCCTTCTCCGCGTTCCTCTTCGCCCACGTCTTATCCATCTCCTTGACCTCCTTCTCGCTCTTCGTTACGTACTCGTGCCACATGATCCTGCCACTGCAGATGTCCTCTTCCACCTTTGTCAACCTCAGCTTCATGCGCGGACCCAGCTCCACCAGCTTCACCGCACGCTTCTCCACCCTGGGTTGCGAGACGGTGGATTTCCGTGCGTCGTCGCCAGCTTTTGCTCGTTCGCGGTCCTTCTTGGACATGACCCTCCGCATCACAGGGGTGGCGACCTCGACCTCGGCGTCCGTGTCGGCCTCGGTGTCGCTGGCGGAGGTGTAGCCTGCTGCGGAGGGGTCGAGCATGTAGTCTGCGACATCGTCCAGCGCACCGAGGTTGGGCAGCCCCCGCTTCTTCTTCTCCCGACTTCCCATCAGCTTCTCGGCAGCGTACAGCCTCCGTATCGGTTTCGGTAGGCCGGTGATCTTGGTTGTGATGGCGTAGTGTCGCATGGTGATTGTGCAGGAGCCATTCTCCTCGGAGGGTGGTTCGCGATTCAGGAGAAGCACCCGCTTGATCTTCTGCAGAGGCGTCGTGTGCGGCTGTATGGGCGGGAACAGGCCCTGGAACATGTCCGTCACCAACTTCTCCAGATGCTTCGGCGGCGCCTTGTCTCCCAGCCTTTCCCTCTCCGCGTCGCTCGTTATGAAGTTGTTCATGACCAGAAGGGGCGCCATGTCGTAGTCATTGGCGCCGGCCCGCGGGTGCCTCATCGACTGCATGACATCCTTTGCGAGCGAGTACTTCTCGACCCTGAAGTGAAGCGTGGGGCCGTGGGGGATCTTTGCGAGACGGAGGTTCGTGTTGCCGGCCTCCGAGCGCGAGAAGAGGAGGAGGTGGGTTACGCCGAGGGGGCCGGCCATGACGGTGTAGTCGCGGAGTTTGTTTGCCCTGCGCTCCTGCGGGCTGTTAAACCTGCCGCCGACGCAGAGAAGGTTGCGACGGAACCTACCTTGAGCTTGGCCGCCGTGTCCGGCTGCATGACCTGCCGCACGTCTTGCACGAGCTGCGAGACGCTTGATCCCACCTCTCCTGCGCCGATCCGGATCACCATGCTCTTTGGATTCTCCCCCATCGGCTTCTGCGTAACCTGCCTGTCCGCCGCGGACTGCTTTCTCCTCCCGCTGCCATGCTTTCCCATGGTGGGCAGAGTCGACTCGGTTCCTGGGGCTCTGCGCGCGTTTCGTCTTCGCCAGAGCAATTCGGCGGGTCCGGTGTGGTGGTCGTGGTCGTGGTCGTGGTGCAGAAGCCTGGCGGCCAAAATTTCTTAGCTGGAAACGCCCTCGAAATCTTGGCGTGCCTTATCGATGACCCACCCGATATTTGTATTTTCCCCGTCTCCTTCACGGCACGCGCGCCATGTCGACATTCAAGAAGCGGAAGCTCACCGGGCACGCGCCCTCCCCAGGGGTGAAGAAGCCCAAAACCAACATCGCTGGGGAACCGGCCCGTCCCGCAAAGAAGAGCTCGAAGCCCAGCCCACGAAAAGCGCGCGAGCCAGAACCCGAGTCCGAGGAAGAACAGGAAGAACAGGAAGAACACGCCGAAGAGGCGGCGGAGGATGGCGCGGAAAACGCGGCTGTCGCTCCAGCGTTGAAGAGGACATTCGCTGATCTCGGCGTGAGGGAAGAGCTGTGCGAAGCCTGCGCCAACCTCAACTTCACGCATGCCACGCCGATCCAGGAACAGTCCATTCCGCTGGCGCTCGAGGGACGAGATGTCATTGGGCTGGCAGAGACTGGCTCGGGAAAGACGGCCGCGTTCGTGCTGCCCATCCTGCAGGCGCTCATGGAGAAGCCGCAGGCGCTATTCGGCCTGGTGCTTGCGCCGACCCGAGAGCTGGCTTTCCAGATCTCGCAGCAGGTGGAGGCGCTTGGTTCCGTCATCAACGTCAAGTGCGCAACGCTTGTCGGCGGCATGGACATGGTGACGCAGGCAATTGCCCTGAGCAAGAGACCGCACATCGTCGTTGCCACGCCAGGACGGCTGATGGATCATCTGGAGAACACAAAGGGCTTCTCGTTGAAGCATCTCAAATACCTGGTCATGGACGAGGCAGACCGCCTGCTGGACCTTGACTTTGGCCCCATCCTGGATAAGATCTTGAAGGTGCTGCCTCGGGAAGGTCGCCACACGTACCTCTTCTCCGCTACCATGTCGACGAAGATCGAGAACCTCCAACGAGCTGCCCTCCACAACCCGCTGCGCGTCAGCATCTCATCCAGCTCCCACCAGGTGGTTTCCACCCTCATGCAGAGATACATCTTCCTCCCACACAAGCACAAGGACCTCTATCTCATCCATATCCTCAACGACATGATTGGCCACCCCACAATCGTCTTCACTCGGACCGTGAATGAGACGCAGCGTATTGCGATCCTTCTTCGCACCCTCGGCTTCGGCGCGATCCCCCTTCATGGACAGCTCAGTCAGTCCGCCCGTCTCGGGGCGTTGGCAAAATTCAAGACCAGGAGCCGTGACATCATGGTCTGCACGGATGTTGCTGCTCGAGGTCTCGATATCCCTTCGGTCGACCTCGTCATCAACCTTGACCTGCCCGCCGACAGTAAGACGTACGTTCACCGCGTGGGCCGTACCGCTCGGGCAGGCAAGAGCGGGAAAGCCATCTCCTTCGTCACACAGTATGATGTGGAGCTCTGGTTGCGCATCGAGAACGCGCTTGGGATGAAGATTGAGGAGGAAGCTCTTCCGAAAGATGAGGCCATGGTCCTGCTGGAGCGTGTGAGCGAGGCGCAGAGAGTGGCTGTCAGGGAGATGAAGGATATTCACGATAAGCGAGGACGGGGTAGGGGGGGTGCTGGCCGGAGGAGGGGTCGTGATGAGATGGACAGAGACGATGGCTGAGCGTGGTTTGGTTTCTGCGGTTGTATGCATCAGACTTCGGTACCTGACTTCGATAGTGTAGCTATATAGCACTCTGTGGTTCATACCATCTCCGTTGTAGTCATCTCATTTGCTAGGTGGCGTATGATTCACTACATCTATTCTGGTGGGAGCTCGTACATAAAGCACCGGAGACTTGGTACGGGTAGACTGTAAAGAGATTCCTTGTGCTTTTCTTTTCCAACCAACACACTGGGAGCCGTCTTGTGTGAACTTCCATACTATCCATCGTCGTTTTACTCGGGGTTCACTTTGACGATGTGACCGAATTGCGTGAGTTGAAATCAAATGACGAAATGCTTAGCGCGTTCCATTCATCACCATCTCCACGCAGCTCCGTGGTGAATTGGCCACAACCTCTTGCGTGATGCCCGCTAGACATGTACCACAGGGACTGTACCGAGGATCTTTTACCTGTTTATCTACTGACTTCGCATGGCATTTTCGGATGGATGCACCCCCGGACGAGACCATGCCATTGTTGTATATAATGTCACCCGTGTCTCTGTTCATCCCGCTAATTTTCCACAGAGCGAACTAAGAATTGCATTCTTCTCTACTGGACTCACGCCTACCGTGTAGTCGGAAATGTCCAAACAACATCCCGGCACGTCGACTGTTCCCAGCGACAATGCAGACCAGAGATCGGCAAGCAGTACCGACTACAAGCAGCCTCTCCGTGGGACTGCCGCTTCCATCGCTGGCTTAGCCGTAAAGAATACCCAGCGCACGGAAGCAGCACTCGGCGATGCTGTACTACGTTTCCTCCGAATCCGCAAAGGACCGAAGCCTGGCGAGCATGATCTCGATGCAGTATGCAGAAGTCGGAAGGACATCATTGTCATTCACATCCGCTGACGGGTTTCCAGATTGCCACTCAGCCGAGCATCTGGGATAACGAGAACGTGGAAGAATTGAAGCAAGCCTATATTCATCCGCAATGGGAGAACTGGTCTGCCTTCGACCCCGGTTTTCGTTGGACCTGGAGGCAGGAGAGATCGGTTCGCCGGAAGGTTGATTGGAAGATCATGGTAAATTGCTACGCACGAATACTGTTGAAGAGGAACTGACCTCGGAAGCTTTGGGTTTGCGTCATGTTTGCCGCCCTGAACATTGACCGTGGCAACATTAGCAACGCTGTATCCGATAATATGCTGACTGACATCGGCATCACGAGGGCTGACTATGTTGGTTGCCCCGCTTGAGGACGACCCGGTACTGACAATGTGTCAGAATACTGGGCAAACCATCTCGCGAGTTGGGTTCTTGGTTGCCGAATTGCCTTCACAGCTCATTTCCAAACGGTCCGTCATTCCTGAACAGTTTATTACCAGGACTGACGACCATAGTATCGGTCCTGATCTTTGGATTCCCATCCAGATCTGTATCTTCAGCTTCATCTCGGCTATGCAGTTCTTCTTGAAAGGACGGGCGTCTTTTCTGGCTACCAGATATTTGATAGCCACATTTCAGGGTGGTTTCATACCGTACGCATCGATATCCATTTGACGGTGATGGATGCCTAACTGACTTTCTTGTAGCGATACTATCCTGTATCTTAGCTACTTTTATACTGGTAGATCTGTAAGTTGTTTCCAATCCAGGATGCGTGAAAAGGGCCTCACTGATTCCGCAGTTACCCATTCGTTTAGCCTGGTTCTGGATGTTTTCTCAACTAGGTAGGCAAGCTTCGTTTCTCGATATCCAGCAACCATCTAACTATTCTTGCAGTCGACATTGGTGTTGGTTTTGCAGCTGTCGGTCTAGTGTCTATGCGAGGTATCCTGGGCTACGAGGGCTGGCGATGGTTGTTCCTCATTGAGTAAGTCTTCATCTTCAAGCACCACGTCGAAAACAACATCACTGACGTCCATAGGGGCGCATTCACCTGTAAGCCTTGCTTTCACCCTTCAAGTCCACACCACTCACTCTCACACACAGTCATCATTGGCCTACTATCCTTCTTATTCATGCCACAGTGTCCGACGAGGACAAAGAGTTGGTGGAACCCAAAAGGCTACTTCAACAAGGAAGAACAGAAAATTATTGTCAACTCGGGTACTTTCTCAAAACTGCGCCTCTACACACATCTCCTCTAATCTCTACCCAGTCATACGCGACGATCCCAACAAGGGCGGAATGTACAACCGCCAAGGTCTCTCCATCCGACAGATCTGGGAATGCTCCAAAGATTACGACATGTGGCCCCTCTACGCCCTTGGTCTCCTCTTCGGCATCCCCAAGTACCCAGTCAACCAATACTTGACCCTTTCCTTGCGAGATCTAGGGTTTAACGTCATCCAGTCCAACCTATTGGCTATTCCCTGGATCGTTGGTTCTAGTATCACGATGCTTGTCATCACCGCACTAAGTGAGTTGGTGAACAACAGGAGTTTTGTTTCGATGGCCGAAGATGCTTGGTTGTTGCCTTGCTTTGCGGCTCTGTTGGCTCTCAAGGACCCGATCAGCGGTTGGGCGTACTTTGCTATTGCGACTGTACTATTGTCTTTCCCCTAGTGAGTGAATACAAGTACGAAGCAAGCGTAGCCGAAAGGCTAACCGAGTGTTAGCACGCATCCGATACAGGTCGCTTGGACTAGCAGGAACGCAGGTTCTGTGCAGAACCGAACCGTGTCCGCCTCGCTCTACAACATGTTCGTTCAGGTCAGCGGAATGATCGGCGCCAACAGTAAGCCATTCCTTCGGCTCCCTTACCGGAGAAATGCTAACATCCGGCAGTTTATCAACCAGCCGATGCGCCGAGGTATTTCAAAGCGAACAAGGGCCTCCTGGTCGTCTGCATCTGGATGTGTGTCGTCCAGTATCCTGGAACGTTCTTCTATTACCGATGGCGAAACAACCAGAAGGCGAATAAGTGGGACACAATGACTGATGAAGAAAAGGAGGTGTATAGGGCGACTACGACAGACCAGGGGAACAAACGGTAAGTTACTGATCCTACGCGATCCAAGAGGTTCCTGACTGACGATGGCAATAGTCTTGATTTCCGCTTCGCGACATAGTGCTATAGAAGAGAGGAGAGTGGAATGTCAACGCCGGCGTCGTTGTCGGATCATCAATACGATTTTGAGCTAGGCACATGTAGTTTGTGGATGGTGGGAATAAATGTACTGAGTAGTGGAACTCGAGGGAAAGTCTATCTACATCTTCTTCTGTTTTAGAATTGAAAAGATGCGATACCGACATCCGAAATCAGCATAGTGTGTACACCCCCACGTATGATGGACGCATTTTCCTATAAATACCCTCTCCGATCTTATCGAAGGGTCCGTGCTAACTTCCGACGATGCAGTCTACCGAAGTTCGAAGCCGATACATCAAGTCGAACAAGGAAACTGCACTGCACAGCCCCAATCCTTCGGCGATTTATGCAGTCAACTGTACGCTTGACAACAGTGGCACAGTGCGATAGTAGTCTCTAGTCGCAGTCCTTCAGCTGGCGGACTTCCGCACTTCAACATGTTTTATTTCTCGATTCCACCATCGTCAGCATTCTTCGAGAAAGCGATGGAGTTGATATAAGGTCATCGCTAGTGCCAAAGCAGCAGGTAAGGTTCCGCTCATCTCCGTCACCGGTAGATTGTTCCCCGGAGGCTAGCGCTGACCTTAGCGGTTCTATCGAGAAAGAGCAGGTCCGTCCATTGCGTACTGGCGATACTCGAAAACAGTCGAAACGATCGTCGAGAGGATTTGCGTGACAGGATGTCTGGGTGGGGGGACAGACATGACAGCCTTAATGAGATCCGGCGTATTCCGGTTTCAGGCAAGGCAGTGTAATTTCGTCCTCGGCTACACTTGCAATGCACGAATTGGATTTGCTCACCACATCTTCTTGTTCACTTCTTTCTAAAACACGTTGGCATGACCCCAGCCGTTCGGTCATTTGGGAAGACGGACACACCGAGACATGTATCTATCTGATACTGGAGTATCATTAATATGTTGTCATCGTGGTCAAGCTTGCAATCGAGCAGTTCCCGGAATTCGGGACGCGCTTAGCGTATCTGGAAACGCCATTGTAGGGTTTTTCTTTTACAGCGGCCCGATTAGAACCCTGAGCTAGTACAAGACTGCAGTACTTGCGACATCTCTATTGCGCATCATTCTTGTACTTTTACCTGTTGCTTCCAAGACAGACCCCGCATACATCCGCACAAGAATGATCTGATAATCCCTCAGGTGGGTTCATCAGATGGCGAAGAGTCTGGATCACCCTAAGTGGAACCCTAATCTTGCACAATACAATAGCCCGAGCCTAACGCTGACAGCATCAACGCCGTTAAAGTACCTTCCTGTAAACGATTGGTCAGCTCCACTTTAAGTGTTTTACATCCTCTCTCAACTTCGCCATTTCGAGCAGTTAAGTCTCTTGTGAACATGTGCCTGGCCTACAAAACCAATCGAACTTAGGCGGCGATCGTATTCTAGCAATAAACTGCTGATCATAGGAGCTTTTCTACGAGCTAACGCTCATTGCGATATCTCTCCTCGCCAAGCGCCCAACTTTCACCTTGACAGGGCAGAAATTCTTATTGCAGAGATGGAGCGTCGCTTAGTCCTTGGCTGATGAAGAATCCAGGTGCGAAGACCGGAATGATGCCGCTGGTGTTGTATAAGACTGGAGGGTGAGAACCGTTGATAGAGGTTTCTTCACGGTCTTTACACCTTCCAACTGTTTCCATTCTTTTTGAAAAGGCAAGAATTCGATTCCATAGCATCAACATGCGGTCCACATTTTTCTTCTCGGGCCTTGTAGCCTCAGCTCTGGCGGCAGAACCTTTCCTCAACGAACCGGACACTGGCATTGAAACCTACTTGCTGGGCACAAACTGGACTCAAGGAACACAACCACTCCTCAAGGACATGCGAGGTATTCCGGACTTCGAGTACGCCGCCCGCCTGAAGCTTGAAAACTCACAGTACGCCTTCTACCGAACGGCGGCAGCCTCGGAGACGAGCTACCGAAACAACCTCAACATTTGGTCCAAAGTCAAGTTCAGGGCGAGGTTCTTGACCGATGTCACAAAGGTCAACGAAACACTGAGGACGACGATCTTGGGTTACAACTTCAGCAGTCCGGTGTTCATTGCGCCGGCAGCGAGAGCGATATATGGAGACGAGAGGGGAGAGGTCAACTTCGTGGAGGCGAGCGGAAAGGAGGACACGCTCTACGTGGCTGCTCTGTACGCTTCCAAGACGATCGAGGAAATTGCCGCTGGGAAGGTGAACACCACATCCAACGGTCCGCAAGTGATCTTCCAACAGGTACGTTCGTTTACCAAGCGATATCCAACAGGAAGACGTAGCTGACAAAACGGTACAGATCTACACAAACACCAACCTCTCAATAACATGGGACGCCATCTCGCGCGCCGAAAAGACGGGCGCCAAAGCCCTGGTCTGGACCATCGACGCACCCGCAACCTCGACCCGCCACCGCGCCGCCCGCTACGACACCGTCAACAGCAACGCTGCCACCTCGGCGTTGACCTGGGACCTCTACGATCAGATGAAGAACCATACCGCCCTTCCCATCATCCCCAAGGGTATCTCCACCGTCGAGGACGCCCAAGAAGCCGTCCGCCGAGGCGTCAAGGCGATCTACATCTCCAACCACGGCGGCCGTCAGCTCGACCACTCCCCCTCCCCTCTCGAGATCGCCTACGAGATCCACCGCAACGACCCAGAGATCTTCAACAAGGTCGAGGTCCTGGCAGACTCTGGCGTGAGGTACGGCACGGACGTTCTCACGCTTCTTGCTCTCGGCGTGAAGGCTGTGGGTATGGGCCGATCCTTCATGTACGCAAACTGTTACGGGCTTGAGGGTGTGCAGAAGGCTATCCAGATCATGAAGCGGGAGATTGCAGGCGATGCGGCGCAGGTCGGTATCCACGATGTACAGAACATCCCGGTCAGTTTATTGAATTTGAGGGCGTTGGAGGAGACGGTGTTCCTGGCGCCGAAAGGAAACTACTAACCG
The DNA here is from genome assembly GCA_019202945.1 of Corynespora olivacea. NCBI lineage: Eukaryota > Fungi > Ascomycota > Dothideomycetes > Pleosporales > Corynesporascaceae > Corynespora > Corynespora olivacea. Next base: position 239,850 of record JAGQEM010000007.1, read on the forward strand.
GATGGTGTTGTCCACCAGCGGCGGTGCATAGCGATGATTGCATTTCTTCTTCTTTGTTGTAGATATTTTCAAGTCCCAGCCATGAGCATCACTCACGGCAGGATTGTGGCCCTGTTTTGGGAAATCATCATTCTTCCAGTTTCACTTTGACGTTTTCTGTGTGAGCTAAGAGATTTCAAGACAGCCTCCCTCCCTCCATACGTCGAGAGGTTAGTTATTTTGAGACATCTCCACCAAACAACCCACTTTTTTGAGCCTCTCGGAGAGTCTTGCAGGAGTTTGTGAGGGAGAGAAGGAGGAGATGGATGAAGGGTTTGATAGTTGTAGAAGGGGGAGAAAATATTCGGGTTCCGCGAGGACGGAATGAAAACGCCCATGTCGCTTAGTGTCGGTCTCGGATAGGGAATAGTCTATATACTGCACCGGAATTTGAAACATGCCTTTAGTTGACAAGGACGTTGGCGACTACTTCACTTCACATGTTATACTGGTTAGGTAGAATAAGCATCTCTATTAAGTACCAGACCATGCTATTCGCAACTGGACGGATACCCACGGTAGGTTCCATTCCGAGCATTCCATAACCGTATCAAACCCTAGGGGGTATTCGCAATGCCGACCAGGCTCTTTCCCCCCAAAAAAAAAGAAACCGAATGACAGTGTATACCGTGAATGTACACCCCAATTATACCCACCTGTTGAAGGTTCCTTCTATACTACCAGGTTCTTTGCAACTTGCGTGGCGTACAACCTTCAGGATTTGGGCTCCACAGCCTCGGTCTCCACGACAGTGCCGGCGTTGTGACCGCGGGCGACCTTGAGCTCGCCGGTTTCGATGTCGCGGGTAAGCTGGTCAAGGCGGGATGTGGTAGCGCGCGTCTTCCAGGCGGGGGTGCCACTGTCGAAGACGTCGTCCATCTCCTCGAGCGTCCTGCCCTTGGTCTCAGGGGCGGTGAAGAACATCTGTACCAGTCAGCGATACTGCTGCCCCAGATCAACAATAGGCGGCTTACATGAATCAGGGCGAGACCGTTGAAGGTACCAAAGATCATGTACATCTTCCAGTTGATGCTGTACAGCAGAGGCGGCACAGCAAAGGCGAGGATGCAGTTCCAGATCCAGTTAGCGGCCGTAGCGAGCGAGACAGCTTTAGCTCGAACCTTGGAGGGGAAGATCTCAGATGGGTAGGTCCAGGAAGTGGGGCCCCAAGTGGTGGCAAAAGAGGCGACGAAGAGGTACGAGCACGCAACGATGGCTTTGGACACGGAGGTATGTTCCTTGGGGATGAGCCAAGAAATATCCTTGTCACTCTTGTCGGGGTTAGGGTAGCCATAAGCGCCCTGGAGAGCTCCGGAGATGAAGAGGAAGGTCATCATGAGGGTGGAACCGATGAGGAGGGCGGGGCGGCGACCGAACCTATCAAGCCAGATGATGGCGGGCAGGGTCAGGGCAACGTTGATGATGTACTGGATCGAGGCAGTGAGAAGCTCGTCGGCGATGCCGGCCCCTCGCATGATGAAGACAATATAGTACATCATGATGTTCATACCGCAAAGCTGAGACCACATCTGGATGGACATGCCGAGGGCGACACGTTTGAGGATGCGTGGCTTGACGAGAGCACCGAAAGAAGTGTCGGCGACCTCACGCTCGAAGCGCAGAGCATCCTCGATTTCCTTGTACTCGGCGAGGACCTTGGGGTGGTTTTCGTCGCCCCCACCGTGGAGATGGGCAAGAACGGTGAGGGCCTCCTCCCAGCGGTCCTTTGAGGCGAGCCAACGGGGAGAACGCGGGAAGAAGAACATGCCGACGAGGAGGATCGCTCCAGGAATGGCTTGAATACCCCAGGGGATGCGGAAAGCGGCAGAGCCTTGGTTTGGAGCCTTTGGTCCGCCGTCGACGAATGAGGCGCCGTACTGGATGAAGTACTGGATGAGGATACCCCTGGTCCATGTCAGCGGTTGCGAGCGATTTCGGGGCGTATGAGTATTCTCACCATGTGATGGCCCATTGCTGGAGAGAGACGACACGTCCACGGATTTCCTTGGGTGCAATCTCCGACTGATAGACGGGAACGATTGCCGATGCGATACCGATGGCTACACCGCCGACAGCACGACCGAAGCACAGGAGTGCAACGCCGTTCGAGGCAGCCTGGAAGATGGCACCGAGGATCCAGATGGTGGCGGCGATCTGGATGGCGGTCTTACGCGACAGCCTATCTGCAATGAACGAGGAAGCCAGGGCGCCGACGAGCGAGCCGGCGGGCATGGACGCAGTAATACCGCCCTGGCGTGTGCCAGCGGGTTTACCGAAGTAGTTTTGGTAGGCATTGGTTCCCAAGACACCCGACATGGACGAGATGTCGAAACCGAAGAGACCGCCGCCAATGGCAGCGAATCCGCAGATGGCGTAGACAGAATAGAACGTCTGCATGGTGTTGGGGTCAGCGGAGGGCCTGTTGAAGCTTGGGAGCTTGGGGGCTTGAGTTGACATACCTTCATCTTGCCGATTGTGGGGGGGGAGTTGTGAATTGTGTGGACGAGGCAGCGAGGGAGGCAGAGCGGGGATTAGGGTTGCATTTAAGAGGGCGCGAAGCTGGGCAAGGCGCGTGATGGTTGGAAGCTCGAGCCTCGACTACCCATGGTATTCAGCTGTTTGACACCCAACGGCTGCCCCGCAATCAAAGGCCATGGCGGGAATCCTGCAGAATCCTGGGGTAAGACAGGGGGACTGCGGCGTCGATGTTGGCTCGCCCCCCAAACACGTGCCAAGCCAAAGGATTCGGGTCTTGGGGATTCTGTAGCCTGTTTCCGGTTTCGAGTGTTCCAGTTTCCCAGTTTCCTGCTGCCAGGCTTCTTCGTTACCGTTGCAGTCCGACGGTGGGCAGAGGCAAATGTCACTTGCCTCTCTCGTTCCCTCGTCGCCGGCGCCGGCGCATACTGTACATAACACCTACATGGTGGCTTCGGGACCAGACCCTGTTGATCGCAACGCGCGATGCGCCCTTTGTCTGCTGATGGATGGTGGTCGTCGGTAGCTGGGCGCCACATCCAGGACCCCCATCCGCCTCGGCTAGCCTTCCCCAACCGGCCTAGGGGCGTAGCCGTCCAGCGACGACGGTTGGCACTCTGATCCGAGAGAGAGACTTGCAAACCCAAACGGAAAGGGAAGACGGCAGGCGCGCGGAGTGCTCCTTCTGGAAGCACAGCCGTCTGGCTCGTTGGTCGCTCCTGCCCACCCACCTCGTCTCTCACCCTTTCTCTTGCCATTGTCTGCGCCTTGACGCCGTCCTCCCCTTGATCGTCTGATCTGGACAATCGAACCCAATGAATGATACAGCTGCCTCTCCCTGCCATGCTCCTGTGCTTCCGGACGGGTGGAAAGAGTGGGAATATCGATACAAATCAGGCATCGGAAGCACACCGAACACCACACCACCTGTCGCGCGCTTCAATCACCAAGAGCGACAGACGGGCAGCTAAGAAAGCCCTGCTCAAATCGCTGCAATCGGATTCCCTCGTGGTGATCGCACGGCATGGTGTGGTGCGATGCTGTGTGAGCATGAGCTTCCTTCTAGTAGAACCTCCTCTGCGTCACCTCACAACCGCGAGAGCGTTTGATATGGTCTGCATGTGGAGTTCAGCGGGATCACAATCGTACCAGTCGATCGCCATCACCTGCCTGTCAGATACGCAGAGCTCCCTCGTCACCACCACTGATGGGAAGAACCATCATCCTATTCGACATCCTCGAGATGTTGAGGTTCTTGGTCGCTGAGGCCATGGGACTGCCAACACGATTCTGCAACTACCCCATGTACACAGTGCATATTGTGAGAGGAAACTTGGTCACTGCCGTACTATGCAACTGTCGGAACCGTGAAAGAGTCTCAGGACAAGCTGTCATCATGATTCATCAACTTTCCCACTCCGACGGGACACGCACAGCTTCCCAGTCACGAAATCATCAGCCTCACCAATTCTTGCGTCCTTGTCCATCCATCCCTTTTTCCTGCATACTCCCACTCGCCACTCCCGCCACATACACCTCAGACCAGCAATTCCTTCGCTACCCAGACACACCACATCCCAGCTCCCCCATCCTATTCGCTGCACGTAGCCACCAAGCGAGCCAGTAGCACCCCCCTAACCAGCAACCCATTACCAACGTCGCCCCAATAACCTCAACCACCACCACTTGCTCCAGCAGGCTCACCGGTACTGCAAAAGTGCCCGTCTTCTACCTGCAGCTAGACCCTTCTTTTTGCTTGCGAGATGCCGCAACGCGCATACCTGCGGCCTCGACTTCTCACATCTCCGCACCATTTCCTTGTTGGCCGATGTTGATTGGTTTGTGGCTGATGGGAGCTGGATTGCATAGTGGATAAGGTGCACCTGCTGACGATGGTAGCTGACCTGGCGGATGTGGTGTGGACAAGCTGCATTGTGGGTTAGGTGATCGGTATAAGAGGTGCGTGTAGGTATAGGTGGTGTTTTCGCTGCGCAATACAGCTCGGCGTCGACGACGAAGCTTACGCCGCACCGTTGGGCTTGCTGTCGCCATCCGTTTCCGTATATCGCCTATGACCGGGCCCACCCGCTGTGCGACATACTACGCACGGAATTGCGCGATCCACAGTTGGCCGGGTGCTCCAGTCCACTTCACCATCTTGTCTTCGGGGCTCTTATCCGAGACATATCCTATCCAAACACCGACAGGCATAGACGAATCTAAAAGGGGCAGAGGGCAAGGGATACCTTCAGCTTAGGCGCGTGTTGCTATCAGAAGCGGCGAGGTACACCGCAGTGTCTGTGTGTGTGCAGTGTGCTGGACGAACGACTTCGGAAAGCAAACAACCACCAACATCGTCGCAACCGCAACACCGGCACCTCCCCAGAATAAAAGACGGATAACGCGTTCGGATCATCGATGAATTGCCCACCACACCGGCACCAAGGACCTCCCCGTCCTACACCACCCCCCCGTTTCCACCCTCAGCTAAGAAACCGACCATAGCCCTCCGTCTCGACCAACTCCGCCTGTCCACGTTGCCTCTGCCATCGTCCTTTCGCATCCATCTTCACTCCTTCCGGTGCCCCGGGGGCAAAACGTGTGGTTCGTGGAAAGCAAGAGAAAATGCCTCACCATATCACCAATGCCGCCTTCGCTCGTACAAGTATCACGACCTGCGACGTGTTCGTCATGGCGCTTGGGCATCTGGATCCTAGGGCCATGCTATCGCCGGAACAGTTCGTCGAGAGTGTGAGTCCGTGGTATCTGGACGCGGAGACGGTATGGTGGCGGAAATTTGTCCTGGCGTTGGGGTAGCGAGGGCGAGGTTCGAAGGTGGGCATTCAGGTGCGTCGAGGGAGTTGCGTGGAGGGAGTTGCGTGTTGAGCGCATGATGAGAGGATATCCACGGATGAGTATATACACGGATGAGAGGGTACGCGGAAGCAAACAAGAACGGAATAGAAGGCTCTGTATAGATATCACAGGTAGAGAAGGGGAGGGAAATGTCAAGCGGATAGAACCGGGAAAGTGGAGAGGGAACAGCGCCGTTGCTGTGGTTTATGATGTTTTGTACAATGACGGGCATGGCGCTCACTGTGCGAGCATGCCGATAGCACATAACGCCTATCCATGTCCCCCTTGCCTTCTTGATACCGGTGCCCATTACCATGCATCCAACCCAATGCCATACCATGACGCCAGCCCAAAATCAAACCCGGGTTTCCGGAGCCTTTGCGAGCCCTAGGCCGCGACTCCATCACCCACCACCCGCGCGACCAGTATCCAGGCGAGAACGCCACCGAGGATCAGCCTCCACTTGTTCCTCCCCATCCAGCTCTGGCCCGCATCCCTCGCGACCTGACCGCCCTGGACAACGGCATCAATCGCCGTCGCGCTCCCGCTCGGGCGCTTCCTCAGTCCCGCCATATCGGGCGAACAGTGCGGCTGGCTCGACTGACTCGGCATCGGCAGTCCCGTCTGCAGATTGACCCTCTTCTCTTTCATCCACCTGAAGTTCTCCTCGTCGACCTCGGGCCACTCCGCGCGGAACTTGGCGCCCCCGTCCCCAGCCTTGATGGCGCCCACACCCCGCGCGTTCGAGGCCTGCAGCGCGCCCATCTGCCTGGTGCCCCCGCCCGTGCTGTTCCACCACCTCGTGCGCTGTGCGATGAGCTTCCGCTCCGTCTCGCTGGCCCTCACGCTGCCCGTCGTCATCTCCTCGCTCGTCATGAAACTCAACAGCCCGGTCAAGATGGTGCTGACCTCCCATGCCGGGTTGAAGCTCTTGGGATGGAAGTCGCTGATGCTCAAGCAGAGCCGAACCGAAGGCTGGAATCGGCCGGAGGGCGTGTGCATGCGGATCGCGGGCGGGGCGAAGGGGTAGTCGGGCGGGAACATGAGGGAGCCCCAGTACTGGCCGCCTTCGTAGGGGGTGTCGGGCGGGCCGGTCAGGATGTAGTGCCATTCCAGGATGTTCTTCTCCGACGGATGTGCGACGATGTAGGGCGGGGGCGATTTGGAGATGGTGGCATATTCGCGCGTGAGGCGCTTTGTCGCCGCCGGCGTGGCCATTTGGGCGTAGGTGGTGTGGAGGTGTGGAAGAGGTGGGAGGTGGGTGAGAGAGAGGGCGCGGTCGTTGGCGCAGCAGCAGCGGAACTTTGATTGCTCAAGACGACAGGATGGGAAGTCGGAGGACGGCGAGTGTTGTGAGGGACGGTCCAGGTATATATGTGAGGTGGTTTGCCACGGTGAAGTGGCTTGCGGGTGTTTGGGCTGCTGAGGCAAAGCCTTGATTACATACATACGGGCGCGGAGATAAGGCTCGGGGTCATCTGCACTCCAAGAAGAAGCCCATGAACGAGAATGCCGGCTTGGGATATTCGATGCAGATTGCAAAGCGCCTCTTTCTGTACCGCAGCCCCTCTTTCCCCGTTCTTTTGCAGGTGCTGTTGCTGTGCCATGGTGATGCGACCTTGGCCTTGGCATTCGGAGCCCATGACCGGCTGAGACAGGCAAGTGATCGCCGCGAGCCATCTTTCACCGCCGCCAAGCATCCAGCTCGTCGACATCAACAGCTCAATGGCGTCGCCAATCGAAGACGATGTAGGTCCAGACCGGGCCCGTACACGGCAGGAAGCTAATTGACGTGCAAGGTCTTCGAGAAGCTGAAGAGCAAGACGGATCCGGAGGCGCACAGGCGGAATCAGGACGACCTCGATGCGCGAGGGCACGCGCAGCACCAGAAGGCGCGGGAGAGGCTGGCCGAGCTCGTACGTATCGACCGGACAGAGACGCGGTGCTTCCATCTGACGCGTCCACAGCTTGACGACAACACCACCCTTCCGGTGACGGTGTCCTCGGTCCGCATCCTCAATGCGAACCGCACGCGAAGAGGCTTCCTCGAGCGAGTCGTGGAACCCATACTGAGCGCCAACCACGGGGAGGGATACACGCTGGAGGAATGCCTGAAGGAGGTCGGCAACGCTACCGAGAAGCTGAACCGTTTCGGTAGGAAGCGACGTGATGGGCATGTATAATCTGTGTCTGACGTATGCAGGCATCTTCAAGCAGCCGATCAAGGTCTTCCTCGACCGTCCCGACCCCACCATAGCCGCCTCGTCTCCCACGGATGTCCATGTCTACATACACGCCACCGAACGCGGTACCTACACCATCAAGACCGGTACCGAAGCCGGCGCCTCGGAAGCGGATGCCTACATCCACGCCGAGCTGCGCAACCTGTTCGGCGGTGCGGAGACTTTGAACGCGCACGGCTCGCTGGGGACGCGGACGCGCTCGGCCTACTCGGCTGCCTTTGATACCCCGATCTTGAGCAATCCGGATTTCAAGTTCCAGGTCAATGGCTTCGCGAGCTCGACGTTGAAGAGCTGGGCAAGCCACGAGGAGGTCCAGAAGGGAGCCACCTCCAAGCTGCTGTGGCGGTCCAAGAACGGAAGCCAGCACGAGTTCGGCTACTCGGGCATCTGGAGACAGGTTACCGGTCTGGCGGAGAAGGCTTCGCCGACCGTACGGGCAGACGCCGTCGACTCGTTCAAGTCAAGCCTCACGCACACCTGGGTGGATGACAAGCGCGACTACCCGTTGCTTCCCAACAAGGGTTACCTGATGAAAACCGTCTCCGAGCTCGCTGGATACGGCCCGCTGGGCGGCGACGTGGCATTCTGGAAGTCTGAAGCCGAATCGCAAGTCGCATTGCCTTTCGGCGACACCGGCATCACATTAACGGCAGGTCTACGAGGAGGTCTCCTATACCCCATGGGTCAGAGCGGGAGCAGCACACCCCAGCAATCCCGCATCAACGACCGCTTCCAGCTCGGCGGCCCCACAAACGTCCGTGGCTTCCGCCTCGCAGGCCTCGGTCCCCACGACGGCCCAGATGCAGTCGGTGGCGACGTCTACGCTGCAGGGGGTGCCTCCCTGCTCGTCCCTGTCCCGCGAGTTGGCAAAGAAACACCTCTGCGACTCCAGGCCTTCATCAACGGTGGTCGATTACTCTCCCTCAAGAACCCAAACAAGGAGGGTGGGCCCATGGACAGCGCAGCTGTTCAGAGCAGCGTGAAAAACGCACTGGGCAGTCTCACCGACGGCCTACCCAGTACGGCTGCGGGCTTCGGTATCGTGTATGCCCACCCCATTGCACGGTTCGAGATCAACTTCAGCCTGCCCTTGGTGTTGAGGCAAAGGGAGGAGGCGAGGAAGGGCTTGAGCTTTGGAGTTGGAGTGGAGTTCCTGTAGAGCTTTTGGATTGTAGAAGGGTGTAGATACGTCATGTACAAGTAGGAAATGCCAGTGAAAAACTTTGTATTCTTTGCATCTTCTCTCGGTCCTCTGGAAGCCTATATCCGAATCTTTGTAGTAGCCAAACACAATGTACGAATGCAAATCAACGCCAGGCACAGTTTTTGTCGGAAATCACGCTGAGAATTATCATAGGGCAGGTAGATATTCAGCTCAGACCCCTTACGCTAGCGCCAGCCACAACCGCCGCCACAGATCGCCGACGCATTGAAGATCCTCATTCACCAGCCTCGTCTCCGCCGTCTCCATCCCCTCTCCACCCCAACATTCCCACTCCAGTCGCCACCGCTCAGCCCCAACCTCATCAAATCCGAAACACGCCCTGCTGAAATTCCACGATCCGTGAAGAAGCGAGATTGCGAGCTGTTCTGTGGGCGACGAGCAACGGCCTGGCACGTCGATGTGCCGGATGAAGCGTCATGATCGACACGGTGGGATGGAATCCTGGCTGGTTGGATGGCTGAACGAGGTGGATGGCTGAACGAGGTGGATGGCTGTGGGTTCCATGACGATGGGGAGGGAGGGGTTGGTCGGATGATAGGCTTGTGGGACCCGCATGTGTATGGTAATACTATCCACTGGCAAACATAACCTTGTGTGCGTTGTTGCGGATATATAAAAGGAGTTGTCTGTTCGCCCAGGTGGGTGTTCGCGTACCTGAATTCCATTCCCCAAATCCCTGACCTTTGTTTCGAAACGAGATATTTATACCGAGGAAGTAATCCATCTGTTTTGGGCGATTCCAGCTCGAGTGACGAGAGGAACTCACCCTATTCCGAGTTTCTGCGAGGCTTCGGAGAATACACGAAGCGACTCCACGATGCATTTCCACACGCTCAGCCTCGCCGCTCTATCAAGTGCCTCGGTATCCTCTGCGCTTCCAACGACAACCACGACGACGACAGCCGCGCCCACAGATTTCTACCTCGTAACATCCGACCAAGCGACCTCGTCAACAAACTCCTCACAACTCCAAGGTGTCTCCGCCACGACACCATTCGTACGTCCCCCGCTGCTCACTCACACCCCTCTCAATCTACAAAAAGAAAACGGTCGGGAGAGATGGATGGACACTAACGATACATACCCCAGGACGAAGCTCCCCTCTCACACACCACTCTCCTCCTCCGCCTCCTCGAACCAGGCTACAACACCCTCCCCACCTTCACCCTTTCCCCGTCCACAAACACGCTCTCCACCACGCTAACATCCCACGGCGTGCCCACCCAATGGAACAGTTCCTCCATCTCCGCGAACACGGAACTGCGATTCGTAGCTGCGGAGCAAAAGGGCAACATCGGACTGGGAGGTGAGGGCGGCTATCTTTTGACCGTGGACGGCAAGACGGAGGGATGGACCATTTGTCAGAGCGAGACGGGGCAGAGTGTGCTGTGGTGGTTGGGCGCGGGCGCGGGGTGCAAGAAGACGTTTTTGCACGTTGTGCGGGATGCGCCGTATTTGAGGAAGGTGCGAAAGGTGTGAGTGAGGCATCCATCAAGAGGTGGTGGGACTTGGGGATAAGGGAATAGGAATTCGAACGAAGCAGAGATGAAAACCGTTGGGCAGAAAGAAAGTCATCAAATGTAATGTATAACGCGTACTCGAAAAAACTCCATCACCGTCTATCCGACCCTTTCCCTCTTCTTTCTCTCTCTCTCTCTCTCTCTCTCTCTATCCGTTCCAAAGACTACACTCCCTTCTATGACCCTACAAGCTGCGGCCCCTCAAAAACCCCCTTCGGATCATACACCCCCTTGATCCCCACCAACTTCTCATAATGCCCCAACCAATACTTGCTATGCGCCTCCTCCTTGCTCAAACTGGTATCCCCATAGTTGATATACATGCCGAAATTGCTTGCCGGACTTGCATCCGTAATCGCCTTCACCCACCCATTCAGGAAACCGAACCACGCAGGGTTGTACGTGCCGCTGGCAACGCGGTCGTAGAATTGCATCTTGAAGGTTGCATTGCGGTGCGCGTAGGCCGTGTCCCCGTCGGGCACGTTGGTGATGGCGCTGCTTTTCCCGCCGTGCGAGTCGAAGAGCAGGTACCATTGGCGAGAGTTGGGGCGCGCGTTGGCGTTCCAGTAGTTTGAGAGCGCGGTGATGGCGGCGGGGGATAACCAGTCTGGCATCAGGGATTTGGCGAAGAAGTTTTCCTGTGTGTTGTAGGGTTTGGCTTGCGGAAGCGGGCCGTTGGAGAAGGAGGTCAGCGTGTTGAGCCAGCCGTTCGTCGCCACGGAACCACCGCCGATGCCCAGTTTGCTGAGGAGGGGTTGGATCACCTTGTCGAAGTCGGTGCGGCTGCCGTAGTAGACGCCGCTGAAGGTTGTGTAGCTGGAAAGAAAGAGACGCATGTTGAGCTCTGGAGGCTGGCTGTTGCGAGTGAAGTCTTGCAGTGCTGCGATGATGCTGGCTAGTTGGGTGGCGGAGGAGGGCTGAATGCCGTAGTTGAAGACGACGTTCGATTCTGGCGCGGTGAAGGTTCGGAATTTGAGGTTGGTGACGATTCCGAAGGCTGCTCCGGCGCCTCGCAGGGCGTAGAAGAGATCCGGATTTTGGGCGGTGGAGGCCGTGACGACGCTGCTGTTCGCAAGAACGACTTCGGCTTCGAGGATATTATCGAGGGTTAAACCCTTGCTGCGGGAGATTAATCCGTAGCCACCATGTAGGGAAAGTCCACCGACACCGACACTATAATATGTTAGAGCAAGCGTTGAAGAGGTGGCTCATATACTCACCCTGGGCACGTTCCGTGACTGATGGCCTTCTTGCCCTGGTTATACAGAGCAGTGGCAACATCACCCAGCCTTCCTGCAGTTCCAATCACAGCAGTGTCATCGGCTTGATTGACTGTGACTGAAGCAAAGTTCTTCATGTCAACAAGCAAGTGGCCATCCTCTCCACCAAGTCCATGCGAGGCATAGCTGTGGCCTCCGGACTTGGGTGTGACGAGAATGCCGTTGGTAGCTGCGCAGGCAACAGCATCCTGAATATGCTTGACGGTCGTGGGAAGAGCAACGGCGGCTGGCTTGTATGTGACACGAATGTTGAAGGGCTTCAGCGCTTGGGTGTAGTCTGAGGATCCGGAGGTAGCCGTAGGTACCGATGCTGCCTTCAAGCAGTCATCTAGCGCCGCTCGCTTGGAGAGTGGGGTTGCATTTGTGAGAGATGAGAGAAGAACTAAAGAGGTGACTATGAACGTGGCGCGGCCCATCTTGAAGGAGACAAGATTAGGTGCTTGACTTTGGAAATGATCGTCTTGACTAAATGGTACATGAAGTACCAGAGGAACCCCTCATATATACCAGCGGCTTATCAGCTCCCAGTTCCACCCAAATCACGACAAGAACAAAATCGATACACTATCTCACTGCGGTGATGAGGGACCGGTATGCTGCAAGAAGCCATAACGTGGGGGGGGCCGGTTCGTAAGCCGGCATTGCGTATATTGAATTTGTGTCCTTGAGTAGGATCGTGCGAGTTTGGCGCAATGTATGCAGCGCCGACGAATTTCATATTGTACGAGTGTGACCATCGCAGCCTAGAATATTGCAAGCTGATGTTGAACCGTGGTGTCGTTGCGTTGCCAACTTCTTTAGACCCCGGCCTCATATGCGCGACCCCGTGGGGATTGGCTGTTTGAGCAAGAAAGAATCGTGTTCGGGCCGTGTATACAAGATCGTGTAGCCACATCCTTCAAGTCGTGATGGTGCGGAACGGCTGGCCGGGAAGGAACGAGCGCCGGGTATATACTGCAGCCAAGCATATCGGAGGCCTGGTCAACTGATGATGAAGAGCGGTTGAATGAGGCTGATGTGATTCCCCTGTGCCGAGAGACTTGCTCGAAATGGGAGCGTGGTAATTGTTGTGATTATGCAGAGCCTGTAGCATTTTAACCGGTTAGTATCCAGCGCGTGCCATTAATCTGGGTGACCGTCTGTTGCAACTCCCAACACTGCGTTCCCCATTGCTTTTTGCCAACTTACTCTAGAGAGTATGACCTAAAGTGAATGAAATGAAGCCTCGTGAGCAACTGCGAATATCGCGAGGGAGAATGTGGAGAAGTAGAACACATACAAACCCAGAGCCATCGCCCTCGGGGAGGCTCAGCTGCTACATGCCATCTTAAATTACCATGCTATCATCACCTTCAACTTTTGTGCCCCTCTTTGCGGGGTTTGCGAGTGCGGCGAACCTTTGGGCTACTCATTATTCGGGCACAGCCAATTGGTTGACCTTCGATGGCAGCTCCCTGAAGCTGACCACGCAGTCGAAGACCAACAACTTGATGCCCAGCTGGATCACGTATGACGCACCTGGCAAGGCTTTGTACATTCCGGACGAGAACTACAACTCTGCGAGCGGGACCTTGGTGTCTTTCTCGGTTGGTTCCAACGGTGCCTTGACGCAGACGGGCAAAGCGACGACACCGAAGTCGGCGGTTGCGACAGCGCTTTATGGCGGGACTGATGGGAAAGGGTTCATCGTGAACGCTCACTAGTAGGTTGTACTGCCCCAGATGAAGGCTCATGCTGACATGTAGAAGTGACGCATCCACATTGACGACGTTCAAGTTGCCCCTTAGCAATGGGCAGCCACTCCAAACATTGAAATTTACCATGGCCCAAAAGGGTCCCAACCCAAGACAGGATGTGCCGCATCCGCACCATGCTTTTACGGATCCAACAGGAGCCTTCCTTCTGGTCCCGGATCTCGGCGCTGATCTCATTCGCATCTTTTCTATTGATGCGAGCTCTGGAAAGCTCATCGAGTGCGGCAGTGGAAAGGCTCCGGCAGGCGCTGGGCCCAGACATGGCACGTTCTGGGCTCCGGCAGGCGTAAACTCTCGAATCCGTCGCGCACCAGCAGGACTTGTTCTCTTTGTCGCAAATGAGCTGGGCAATTCGGTGTCCGGATACGCTGTGGGCTACCCTTCAGGAAGCGGCGGCTGTTTGTCATTGACGGTGAAGCAAACCCTGAACCCGTACCAAAACAACGGAGCTGCGCCCAAAGGTACCAAGCTTGCCGAAGTCAAGACCAAGGACAATTTTCTCTACACAGCAAACCGTAACGATAAGAAGTTTGGAGCCCAAGCAGACTCCATTTCGCAGTACACCATTGCGTCTGATGGCACTCTGACCTGGACCGATGTGACTTCCTCTTATAGCTGGTACCCGCGGACTTTCGACATCAACAAAGCTGGTGACTACGTCGCAATCGGCGGACAGACTACAGCGAACGTAGCCATCGTGAAGAGAGATCCCACGACTGGGAAGTTGGGATCCCAGGTCGCGAATCTGAGGATTGGAACCACGGGCACAGCCGAGAACGAGGACGGTGTGAGCGCGGTGGTTTGGGATGAGTAAGCCTGTATATGCTGTGGTGGGGATCAAAGTAGCCGAAAGATGGTTATGCGAATATGGTGACACTGTTCTGGTCTGCGTTCACTCGTGATGACGCAAGTGTGAGATCTGGGTCCTTGCCAAGACGCTAGCCCGCATTACTCAATGACTCAACATGGCGACCACGCCTTCTCTCCTTTGTGCACTTGATGAATTGCTAAGTAACAGCTTCTCACTACTACAGCAACAATTTGAAACATCTTGAACTCATACTAATCCTCGATCAACATGAAGACTGACACGTACAAGACTCTCTGTCTGGAGCAGGCTGCTCTTAGCCCACTCCGTTACCGCCATGGAAGCATCGTTGTTCGCGGCGGCAAGGTCATCGGCCAAGGCTTCAATGACCACCGTGCCGGCTTTTCGGGTGGTGCCGTGAAGAACGGACGTCTGCCTGCCCGCTCCGCAACCGATGCTGCCATCACCGAGATGAAGAAAAAGCATAAGCTTAGGCGAGAGTCAAGGGGCTCGTTAGAGGAGAATACGGCCTTCACCCCGTTCGAGAATATGACCGGCGGGCCTCTCTCGATGCACTCCGAGATGATGGCGATCCACTCAGCTCTCTCCGCCTCCAGCACGATGGCGTCCAGCGCCGTGTCTTCTCATAAACCGTACCTTAAACTGTCGGGTGATTCTAAAAGGAAAGCCCGACTACGACGGGACGCGATCAAAGGCTACGTCGAGACGATCTGCAAGGCTGCTCTTGTCCAGTCAGCCGCGGAGCAACGCGTCGGCCTGTCTTCTGTTCAAGGATGGCAATGTGGAGGCTCTACGTCTCAACCGTGCCAATCTGGATCTCTCGATAGACTTTACGAAGGAGAACCTGAACGTACCGGCGCCTCCATTGGAAAGTTTGGAGAAACACCAAACGAAGAACCGGAAGTATCATCAAGACAATGTATCGCAGCCCCAGGGAGAACACAAACACAAAGACAAGCGTCGACAGTATGCACGTAAGCTGTCGACGCAGGCTTCCATTACGGCTCCTTGCCATCGTCCGAGCACGAATGATACTTTGAGTGCTAACCATTCCTCTGATACAAGCACCAATCTTGGGTGTTCGAAGAAATCTCTTGATTCGAATGTTTCAAAGTCATGCGCGAAGGTATGTCTTCCTTTTTGCTTCGGTGCCTCGCAGCTAATCGGAGTAGAAGCAAAAGCGGAACAGCCGAAGCTCCCACGGCATAGCCGATCGTACGAAGCATCCACGACTGAAGGGCGCCGATCTCTACGTTGCACGACTGGGATGGAAGACGAACAACGATTCCAACGATGAACAGACTTGCTACGATGTTGCAACGACCCCAACGGCAGGGCTCACTCCGGCTCAGCTTTCGACTGGGTCTTTGCACGAGGAATTACTTCATCCTACTCCTCCGTCCACCCCTCGGCCCAGGCCAGCAGGCGTTGCAGATAGGCAAGCGTCGGTGTTGGGATCTCGACCTTGTTATCGATGCATCTCCTACATGAACTCGGTCGGCATCAAGCGGGTCTTCTGGACTACAGATGGTGGAGAGTGGGAGTGCGCCAAGGTTCGAGACTTGGTAGATGCATTGGACAATCTCGGCCAGGCGGGGGCATCTGGTGTCGGTGCCACGATGAGCAGCGTCTTTGTCACGAAGCACGAGGTCTTGAGGTTGCGGCGCGCCATGGGGGACGATGGCTAGACTCTTGCTGTATTTCCAATTGATTGATACACTCTCGGCAAACCCTTCACTCCATCGGATAGACTCCTTCTTCCTCACTGCACTGGGCGTTTTTGGTTCTCGTGATCGAATATCCTGTGCATGAATTCTCACATTGTTTTTCTATATAGAAGTGAATGCGGAATCAGCCCCTCACGCCAAGCATCCCACCACAGGCCTCTTCCCATCCACCTGGTCCTCCGTCCTCCGAACCTCGAAACAAAGATGAGAACCATCCACCCACGTCGTCCCCTTTCCTTTCTCTCCCCCAGAGCCCGTGGCAAAGCGCCCTACACGAATCGTGCCCCGATGCAGCTCAAAATATCCGGAGAAGACGAACAAAAGGTGACAGGACAAGTCCACGACCTGATCAAAGCCGGATGAGCATTGGATAACGAGCAAATGCAACTCGAAAAGACGTATTATTTCAAAACGTACACAAAAGTCTCCGTACGTCACCGATTGTGCATCCCAGGCCCGCGGCTTACCTTACCAGGATTGCCATACGGCCATAGCGATCAAAAGCAAGGCTGAGAATCATCATTCTACCATGATCACTGTAAGATGGGTGTGGGTTGTACTTGAGGGGTGCTTACGATGAGTAGAAGTATGGCTCTCTTACTGTGCAGTGGACGACGCATAGACCGCCTGGTCTCTCGATCAAAGACGTCGTCATGGCGAGGTATTGTGATGAGCAGGCTCGTAGTATTGGGACTGTAGACCAGAGCGAGGCCAAGAAATGTGAACTTTTATAATTCTACTGATTCTGGGAGCTTCCTTGGAGAAGAAAGTGTGTTTCCGTCTGCGATTGGTAGCGCGGGGTACGATGGAGAGCAAAGTACACCGCACACCATTCATGCCAACACAGTCCGTCCCTCTACTTTTATACCGGTCATTCCCCGTCACCGTCGATTTCGTCATTACAGCGTCAATTAATGTATTCCACCATCATTTTCCTTCCTACGTTGAGATGTTTCCTCCGACGGGGGTATAGGTAATGCCGAAAGAGAATAACCAGGCAACGGAAAACATGGGCCATAGGTTATACAGAAAGAGAAGGAAAGGTTGCCGAAGCGGCGAGACGGGAGTCAAAAGAGTCTATCGCAGAAATTGGCGGATCGGCAGCGATGCGAACTTCTAGGCCACATCATCTGCGGTACGCGCATCGCCCTCCTCTTTGCGCTTCTTCGGCGTGATGGCAGAGACCTTTCGGCATGCCTGGTGGAAAATGTCGATGAAGCGGTGGAGATCCTGGAACGAGTTGTAGAGTGGCGCCGGTGCGATCCTGAGCACGTCCGGCTTCCGCTCATCGACCACCACCCCCCGCTCTTCGATGTATTCCAAAATGGGATCCAAAAGGCCGGGGTTCAGCAGCACGCTGAGTTGGGCGCCGCGTTCGGCCGGGTTCGAAGGGGTGATGATCCTATACGGCGGCTTGCCACCCTCGTAGCGTAGGAGTCGAGCCTCGAGGTAGGCTGTCAGTCGCAGACTCCGCCGCCTGAGACTTTCCATGTCCGTCTTTGCGAAGACGTCCAAGCTAGCCAAGACAGACGTCATGTCCAGGGCGCTGGGGTTGCTGAGCTGAAAGCCGCTTGCGCCTGGGATGGGCACGAACTTGTTCTCCATGTCGAAGCGGCCGTTCTTCTCGCTGCCCCACCAGCCACTCAGTCGAGGGCGGTACACCAGTCTTGCGTCGTTATCGTGCGTCGTCGCCTCGCCAGGCGGAGGTGCATCTGTGCCGTCCTTGGCGAGCGGCCGAGCATGCTCCACCTTTCCATGGTGATGATGAACGAACAATCCGCCAATGACGCCGGGGCCGCCGTTCATGTACTTGTAGTTGCACCAGACGGCGAAGTCCACGTTCCAGTCGTGCAGTCGGACCGGCACATTGCCAACGGCATGAGCGAGATCCCAGCCCACGACCAGGCCGAGCGAATGGCAGTGTCGGGTTATGAGCTCAATGTCGAAGTACTGGCCAGAGTAGAACTGGATGCCCGGCAGCAGCACCAGGGCGGTCGTGGCGGCGTGCTGGGAGATGGTGGAGAGGATGTGCTCGGTGGAGAGGTAGGGCGAAGAATCCGAGGGGGGAGTGATGGTGACCAGGGCGGAGGGGGCGATGTTGTGGTGGGCCAGCTGGGACTGTGCAGCGTACTGACGATGCATTAGCCACGCACGTCCGCATCCGACCACGGCGACTCGAAGCTTACATGGTCGCTGGGAAAGGCCTTGCCCTCGATGATGATCTTGTACCGGTCCGCCGTCGGGCGGTAGAAGCTCGCCATGAGCAGATGCAGGTTCGCCGTCAGGGTTTCCATGACCACGACCTCGCTCGGCAGCGCGCCCACGATGCGGGCCGTCTGCTCCTTCAGCGCATCGTCGAGGTGCAGCCAGGGCGGCAGTCCCCCGTCCAGCTCCCTGAAGTGGCCCAGGACGCCCTTGGAGGCCCACGTGTCGAGGTAGCGGGCGACGTATTCGCGCGTCCGGCGTGGCTGCAGGCCCAGCGAGTTTCCGCACAGGTAGATGGATTCCTCGTCGTCATCGCCGTCTCTGGCCGACGCAGCCCCCGACCTGTGATTGCGCAGATGGCCCTTTGTGGGAATGATGAAGTCACCCCTCAATTGGCTCAGGGCATCCTTCCTGTCCTCGTTGCTCGCAAACGGCTCCGACCACAGCTCCGCGTCCGGGACGTCCCCGAACGGATTGGGCTGTCTGGACAGGGCGGGCATCTCGGGAGGTCTGGGGGCGAGGTCTCTCCACCGGCATCGTCTGAAACAGCGTGGGGTGGTTGCGCGGGGCGTCGGTGACTAAGCAACCCTAACCCTAACGTCTCATTGGGCAGCCTCCCGGCCTGTATTGCAGCCCTACTTACACTCTATGCCACTCCTCTCCTCTCGTGACCCTTTCTCGGCGATGGCCTCTCCATCCACCCTGTGCTCCTCGTGCCTCCGCGCATCGAGAACCACCACAGCTGTCGCCACAATGCGGCCCCGGATCGTTTCGCACAGAGCGCTGCTGCCACACACGCCACGTGCAGCGGTCAACCCGACGCGCAAGCCCGCCCTGCTCCTCCCCGCATACTGCCTGCCCCGACGGGGTCTTGCCACGGCCACCTCCCCTGCATCTGCGCCGTCGGACCCCCGGCCTGCACGCGCGATAGTGAATCCCCGAAAGGACGGGTCTGGCAACGAGATGCGCGTCTCCTTCAGCCCACGCGCGGCCCACCGCCTTGCGACCATCGCGGCCACCGACTCCAACCCCAACCTCGCCCTCCGAATCACCATCGAAAGCGGCGGATGCCACGGCTTCCAGTACCTGATGGAGCTGGCCGACCTGTCCAAGAAACCGGCCACGGAGGAGGACACCGTGTTCGAGGGCGACAAGGGGGCGAAGGCGGTGATTGACGAGGCCAGTCTGGAGCTGCTGAACGGCAGCACCGTCGACTACACAATGGAGCTGGTGGGAAGCCAATTCAAGGTGACAGGCATACCCGGCGCGACGAGCAGTTGCGGCTGCGGGACGAGCTTCGACATCAAGCTATGAGAATGAACACCGCTTGCTCTCCCCTCACCCGCTTGTTAAACATGTTTCCAGGCTGCCTGCCCTGTGACGTCTTGACACTGCATCTTGCAGAACGGGGAGGAAAGAAATGCATTGCTGGTCCCAAACCATCTTCACAGGTGCTGCTCCTTCCCATACATATCCGGAACCCCAACGCCAGCTATACCGAGCCGTGATATGCATACACCCTATCTCGGCGCAAAAGCGAACAGGCTATCCATCTGCACCCACTGCCTACCGTTCCTCTCCAACCATTTCTCCACCACGCCCTTCAACGTATCGAACCTCTCCCGGTTCACCTCGGCAAGGACCTTCATCTTTTCTCTCTTCTCACTTGCACCTTCCGTCTTCACGCCATTGACACCGTCAGCCTCTTTGCCCACCCGATCAACATCGAACAGCGACTTGTAGTACAGCAGCTGGTTCCACACGTCCTTCTCCGAGAACGTGTAGGCCATTTTTCCAAGACAATCTTTGGCGAGCCCTTTGGGACCGAGGCAGCGCGTCCCGTACACGCTGATCTGGCACGTGCGTGAGGAGCAGGCGGGATCGTTGCAGACGAGTTCACCAGAGTAGTAGGTTGCGAGTGTTTGGCGGACGGCGGATTCGAGCTGGGCCACCGTGCTGAGGTTCGAGAGGAGTTGTCGGCATGACGTGTTGGGGCATTGCAGGCCGTCGTGAGTTATCGTGGTCGTTGCAGGGGAGGAGAGGCCCTGGAAGGGGAACGTCGTGTGGCATGCCCGACACCGCAGGTGTAGTGGTGTGCAGTTCTGGAACCGGACCGTGTCGGGGATCTGCGATTCCAGTGGCTGGATCTCGACGTCCTGTGTGTTTCCGCCCGATACGGTGCTGACGCGGTACTTTGACGTGTCGAGACCGAGGCATGCCGCCAGCGTGGTGATATTGGTCCCGCTGATCGGTGCGCACAGACGCTCGACGGGCGGAAGGATCTGCTTGTGCAGGTAGTAGTCGACATCGGGCTTCAAGCCGGAATCGACCTTGAGCACTTCGTCAACCGGATAGGCGTTCTTGGCGGCACTCTCTGCGCTGCCACTGCTTTCGCCCGTGATGATGAAGCTCATGACATCCTTGGCTTTGACGTGCTTCCCCTTCGCAATGAGGCGGTTGGCCACTTGCACCGACGGCATGGAATTTCCGTTTGGGTAGTCCTTGGGGTGCTTTCCGAGCTGCGTGTAGATGGTGTATTTGCGGGTTGGAATCGAGTAGGCACGCATCTCCTCCGCGAGGGTGCGTAGATGCTCGTGGATTTTCTCCACTACAACTTCAGGCTCCTCGCCGGAGAGCAGGAAGTTCAGAAGTTGACTTGGAGAGGATTAGCGTAGTTCAGATGAGCTGGGAACGAGGACACGTACGTCGAGGTTTCCTTTGACAGAGCACAGTACTCTCTTCGCCTCATATCGAGACCCTTCACCTCGAGCACCTCCTTGTACTCCTTGTCGACGCGGACCATGTTGATAGCAGCATACTTCTTCTTAGCGTGTAGCAGTATGCGCCGGAACACGTTGTCGATGTCGATCTCCAGCAACCTGTAGCTGCCATTGACCTCCTTCTTGAACTCCTCACCCAATTTGAGCGCCTCTTGAATGTTGTCAACGTTCGTGTTGATCATGACCGAATCCGTGTCACCGTAGATGACACGCAGCATCTTAGCTTCAGCCATGTCTTTGGTTCGTCGAAGGATCTCACGACCCTTGTAGGTTGTGAGCATGGCGAGGGGACGGGCGTAAAAACGTGATTTTGAGTACCCAAGACATCCGTACATGGAATTGGCGGTGAGCTTGAGGGCAAGCTGCTTGATGTCCCACGTAGCGATCTGGTCGGGAGTTGCGGTGGGGCTTTTCATCAGCTTCTTGACCTCTCTTCGTCGCTGGACAAGGGTCGAAATGAGACGGGGCAAGATTCCCTTTTCCAACTCTTCGTCAGGGACTTCGGGCACCTTCTCGTCGTCTTCGGTGATGTCTGAACGCTCGACTGTCGTGAAGCAGATGTTGAACTCCTGAATGATGCTGGGGTAAAGCGAATTGAAGTCCATGACCAGGATGAACTTGTCGTAGAGGCCCTTCTCGGGCTCGAAGACGAGGCCACCCTTGTATTTGTCCTTTTTCTTCGCATCGGCACCTTCTTCGCCTTCCGCCATCTCATCAGCCTTGGCTTTGCCCTTGCCCCATTGCTTGTCCGGGCAGATAAACTTGTTCTTGTAGAACTCGTGCAGCAGAATGTACTCATTTCGCTCGGCACGGGTTCCGCTAAGCGTACGAGCCCAGGAGTTACCGGCAAGGTTGGTAAGGACTTTCGAAAGTGAGAGCATCTGCACCTTCACCGAGATGGCGGCGATGAAGAACGCATCCGCCTGACAGTGCTTGACGTAGTTCATGAGGCCGTCCTTTGTGGTTGCCCAGGACTTCAAAGCTGCTTCATTGTCGAGCTCTTCACGGCGCTTGTTGAGAACGAGGTGGCACATTTCTTCCAAACTCCAGGATTGGCACTTCGTCATGAGCGATTTTCCGAGATCGTTGGCAAGGTCGCACAGCAGACGTCCAGAGGCCAGCTGTCTCTCGGCGAAGAAGCTACCTCCACCTTTGCCCATGTTCTTGGGCCAATCACTCCTCCTGAGACGTCCGATGCGGTGCCAGCCAGGCGTCTTCTTCTCGCGCATGCGGTTGAGCAGCACACTGAAGTCAACGTCGTCAAGACGATGGCCGATCAAAACATCCGGATCATGACGCTGGAACATGGCCATGAAGATGCTGAGAAGCTCTTGCTCAGTCCGCTTGAGCAAGATGGTGCCCTTCTGTTTCTCCGCGTCCAGCTTGAATCCAGGAGGGTATGCATCGCCATTTGGACGCATGATGGTGAAGCTCTTGCAGGGAAGTTGATCCGCCGGGGTGGTGTCGGTGAGTGAGAAGTTGTCGTAAACCATGGCACTTGCCACCAGAATCTCCTGCTTGTTATCTTTGGCGTTGAATGTAGTGCGCAATGAGATGCTCATCAACGTGAGCGGCGGTACTTCGATATTGTCTGTATTTTCGAGAACCGTAATGCCGTTGGGCTTGTTCACGACGAGCTCAAGCTTGCACCAAGATGCATTGTTGATAGCGGTGAAGTCGGCGTCTTCAATCCTGAGCCAACAAGGGCCCATGATGTTCTTCCAGAGCACGAATTGCTCGAACAGTGACGTGTTGGTGCCGAAGACCTGCGAGAAGGTCTCACCCTTCAGGTCGGCAGCCAGGGGCATCTTGTCGTATCCGTAGAGAAGTTTCAGATAATCGGCCTCTCTTGGTATGTCCGGTAGTTCAAACGCATACTTTCTTATGCAAGGTTTGATCTTGTGCATCGTAACCCGGTGCTTGCTCATGAGCTCATCCACCTCGTCGTAGACATCAGTCATCTCGACCTCTTCATCAGTCTGCTGTCCTCTTCTCAAGCGATGTTCTCGGGGAAGAAAATACAGCTTGCGCAGGACGTTGTCGACTTTGACAAAGCAACTGGCGTAGTTGCCTGTGTTCTTGTCCTTCACCTTACCAAACAGGCACAGACTTCCATTGATCTCGGTGTAGTCAATCCAGAACATTCGCAAGCTACCGTCGTCCTCGAGAGCAGCCTCAGGTTTCAGCTTCCCAACACTAGAGGTGATTGCTGGGGCGGGACTGCTCGTGACGTTCAGCTTGCTTGTAACGTCATTCCATGAAGACGCGTCTACCGCCGCGGCAACTGAAGGTCCCGCTGGTGAAGAACTGGCAGGAGTGGGGCACTCGACCTGCTTGAACTTTGGGATAGGTCGCTTTCCTGAAATATTAACACCAGCCGAAGCCACACCCGCGTGCCCCACCGCCTGTTCAACTTCCATACCATCCTCCTCTTCCTCCTCGATCTTGACCACGCTTGGTTGCGATTTACGTTCTACAGCCTTTGCAATAGGAGAGGACTGAGGAATAGGGTCGCTCATAGGTACGTCGTCGTCGTCACCGAGTATGGGGAGCGGGTCATTATCGTACGCGTTTTCAGCCGGAGGAGTCTCGGGCATGAACGTGTCTGAATCGACATTTTGTTTCCTGGCCACCTTCGTCCGGTTCTCCGATACAGACGGAGACAATACGCGGGTCTTTCGTCGCGACTCCGTCTTGACGGGTCGCATACGTGGGGCCGTGCGGGACACATTGGTGCTGATCTCGCCCAACAAGTCGTCCATGAAGTCTTTGTCTTCGGCCGTAGCAGCGGGCTGCACATGTCAGCTCCGTTCCGTGAATAGTGCGATAGTTGGCTGCGTACCTTGGGCTTCGAAGCTGCAGCATTCTGTTTGGTGAAAAAGGAGTTGATCTTGCGGTTCTGGCTGTCCCGCTTCTCCTTGTCTTCTTCGCGCTTCCGCTTGGCTGACAGCGTTAGAAGATGTATCTGGAATTGGAATGGAATACCCACCGGCCTTGCCTTTGGCTGGCCGCTCCTCGTCCTCGCTCTCGGAAGCATAGTGGTACCCCGGATGGTTGTCGTCCCACTCTTCTCTGCCATCGTCGACGTATCCCTCGCCATTATCATCCACGATAAAGTCATCCTGATCCAGCCGACCCCTCACCAGCTTCTTGTATCCTTCTTCGTCGACCTCATCATACAATTGGTCTTCCTCGGCGACTTCATAGGTGGAGAGACGCGTCTTGCCGGCAGCGCGCAACGCCCGCAGCTCTGCTAGCTTGGCTGCGCGAGACATTATGCAAAAAATACAGAAGACGTGTAAGCGCAAATAGGAGAGGCGTAAGGGCAGTGAAGGTATGGTTCAGGTGAGAAGTCGTGGGGTTGTCATGGGCGTGGTGTGCGTGGTGAGGAAAGAGCGCGAGACCCGTGGACGCGAACTGGGAAAGCGCGACGCGTCCTAAAGTGGGCGCTCGGACCGTCGCACACTGATTCGCGTTCCCGATTGGCTCAGCCGCCACCTCCGATGCTATCCATCATCAACATCGCCAACACCAATCAACATGGCCTCAACAGATCCTCTCGTCTGGATAGATTGCGAGGTATGCAAATCAATAGTCAGCCTGTAGTCTGCTGACCCTCGTAGATGACGGGTTTGGACGCAGAGAACGACACCATAATGTCCCTCGCCTGTTTCGTCACCGATCACCATCTCAACCTTTTGGACGAAGAAGGCTTCGAAGTCACCATCCATCACAGCGAGAAGCAGTTGGGTGGAATGGGAGAGTGGTGCACCAAACACCACGGCGAATCTGGCCTAACGAAGGCCTGCATCGATTCAACCACGACAGCTGAAGTCGCGGCCAAAGGCCTCTTGGAGTATATCCAGACGCATGTGTCAAAGCCACGAACCGCCTTGCTTGCTGGAAACTCGGTCCATGCGGATAGGGCGTTTTTGTCAAAAGCGCCGTTCCATACCACCATCGACTACCTCCATTACCGTATTCTCGATGTCAGCTCCATCAAAGAGGCTGCTCGACGATGGGCACCTGTGGATACGCTCAAGAGGATTCCGAAGAAGAAGATGCTGCACGAAGCTCGCGCCGACATTCTGGAGAGCATTGCCGAGGCCAAGTTCTACCGCGAAACCTTCTTCGCGTGAGGAATGGTGCATATTCAAAGTAATCAGGCTTCTTCCCTCGACTACCTCATTCGTCCTAGCGTTTTCGCAGTTTCCGTCCCTTTTGGGACACATGGTGAAGCGAGAACAGACGAGGTATAGCGCCGAATCCGGCTACACGTCCAAAGAAGTTATAAGACCAAAACACAACCAGAACCTGTCTTCCTGAACATTGCTCCAAACCATGCGACTTGCCCCTTCCCAAATTCGCCTCACACATACAGCCTCGAGGATGAGCTCCTCATCCATCCGAGACTCCCAAACCATCACCTTGTCATCCGGTCGCACACTTGGTTTTGCTGAATACGGTGACCCCAATGGCCACCCTCTTATCTACTTCCACGGCTTTCCGATGTGTCGACTTGAAGGTCTCGCTGTTGACGCTCCCGCACGCCGCGCCAAAATGCGTATCATAGCACCCGATCGTTCTGGCATTGGGCTCTCGACTTTCGCAGCGAATAGACGAATCACCGACCATGTAGGTGATGTGAAAGCACTCTCTACGCATCTGGGAATCCAGCGCTTTTCCGTACTGTGTGTTTCAGGGGGAACTCCGTATGCGCTCGCCTGTGCGGCTTCACTTCCGAAGGAGATTCTGAGTGGGGTGGGCGTATTCTCGGGAATGGGGACTTATGACAGGGGCACAGAGGACATCCCAAAAGGCTCGAGGCTTGTGGCATGGATGGCGAATAGGGTTCCTAGGGCGACACGAGTGTTGACGGATGTCATGGTCGGAGCGTTGCGGCGGATAGTGAAGTGGAAGTGGGTGGAACGCATCATCGATCAAGCGCTCGAGGGAGCGAAAAAGACAAAGAGCGAGTGGGAGAAAAAAAGCGAGCATGTGCCCGAGACTGACGAGAGTTGGCGGCCCGATGTGAGCAGGCAAAACCTTATGCGCGCGTTGTTCGAGCCCTTTGCTCAGGGATCCGACGGTGTGGTGCAAGAGGCAGCACTCGTTGGATCTTCAGACTGGGGTTTTAAGATGGAGGATGCGAGATATCCGGTCAAGATATGGCACGGGATGAAAGATACCAATGCGCCAATTCCGTGGATTCGATCGATGGCTGAACGGTTGCCGAATGGGGTGCTGCATGAATATGAAGAAGAAACGCATGGATCTTTGATCAAGTACATGGATACCGTTCTCAAGGATCTTGTTGGGGAGAGTGAAACCAACGATAAGGATGGAGGGTTAAGGCGGAGAACTGTCCGATAGACTACATGGGAGAGAGAGGGCGGTGGGGTAGTTGGCGATGTGGGATTCGAGATGGGTTGCAGTGCAGTGGAGTGCTGAGTGGAGATGAGATTAGTGTCGAGAGACTACAATGGCCTTTTAGTTGTATGCTTCCTTTGTCTTTATCTTGATTGGCTATTTTTGGACATTGGATAGGGAGAATCTGTGTCGTGTCCCAATGGCAGCACAGATCTTGTATGAATCAACAACCGCCGCACAGGTGCCCCATTATCTCTGTCTCATCCTCAACCTTCCATTCTCTACAAGATACATGTCTACGACGAGTAACAGCACAGAGCGACCAATAGCTCGCCATGCCTATCAAAATGCTCCCTAGGACAAATCATACAACCGACTCACTTTGTCCACCTCAGCTTCCAACCGAAGCAAAGATGGAGAAAGGTGTCTCTCTCGCCGCACACTCAATCACTTTGGCGCCGTGATGACGCCCTCGTACTCTCTGCTCGCGATATAGTCTAGTGTGCGTTGGAAATGCTTCCTTGGGTTCTCGAGGGAAGATGCGTTTTCGTTGGATTGAAGGTTGGAGTGGATGAGCTCGATGAGGCCGTTTAGGTATTTTGTAGTGACCTGTCCCGGACTCAGCATTCGGTCCATCATAGTGCGTGGGGAGGCTTACCGCTTCGTTCTCTTGATCGAAGTAATACACGTATCGGTTCAAAATCTCGACGAAGAGCTCGACAGACACAGCAGCATCCATGCATGCATCAGCGACGCGAAGTGCTCGCTGCAAACACTCAAGCACACGCTTTCCATCGCGGTAAAGCTGCCGAGGTCAGCTCATATCCATTCGAGAAGGCAGCGGATCAACTCACATTTTTCGGGTCTTCATCGCCCAACGCACGAATCTCCGTTGCCCACCACAAATGACTGGCGAGATATACCGCCCGGCACTGATCAGGCTTTTTCAGCAGCTTGCTTCCGTGGAGTGCACACTTGGTTATCAGCGTGTCGTAGTTCTCTTTGCCGAAGTTCCGTGATGTGTGTAGGCCACCGGCGATCACGCACACAGCTTGGAACTGCGCTCTCGAGTCGCTAATGGCTTCCTCGTATATTGTGAAAGCCTGGGCAAAGAATTCATACGCAACTTCTTCGAAGCCGGTTTGGTCCGCAACTTGACCGCAGCCTATGAACAATCGCAAAGAGAGATCGGCAGAGCCTGTTACGCGTGCGTACAGCGTCGTAAGAGTGCTGTGCATGAACTTGTAGAGTGCCGAGGATTGCGATGACCAGTTGTCCTCGAGGTGTTCGCGTGCCTTGTACCGCCGGGCGAGCTTGAGTGAGGCGGTGATGATCGCAGGTGTTGTGTATTTGACCCGCTCGTTTCCTTCGCCGAAGGCCTTTCGAGCAGCTTGAAGAAGCTGTCGAACGTGTCAGTCTCCATCGTGTCGTGTTTTTGAGCCACTTACCTTGAATTGGGTATCGTTATCCGGCCCTTGAATAAGATGGACCAACCGAGCAAGCCAGCCTTGCTCTTCTATCGTCTCGTCGGTCTCGGCTGCTCTTCGCTGGATCGGACCTCCTGGGTAGCCCGTGGCTTGCTGCATGCCTTCTTTGATAAGCACCTTCAAAATTTCCAAGACGCTTTCGAGGTTCTCCACGGACGTGACAGGTGTCTGGTTTCTGAGCAGACTCCGCGCGACTTCGCCTGCCACAGCTCTCCGGGTGGGATATGGCTGGTTGTGCAACAGAGGAATGAAGCTGGGTAGCGCAAGCGCAGTGAACATGGATACATAGGTCTTGATGGGTGCGAGAAGCAAGCTAAGAATCTGGCTTTGGCAGGCCTGCGAGTGGAGATCGGCACTGTTCGCGTACTCGGTGACCTTTTGGTTCGCGAATGCCAATACCTGGTCCACATAGTCCAATCGTTCCGGGTAGATGTTCAGAGCGAGATTGGCCAGCGAAACGAGCAGGCCAATCGTATCCTGTATGTTCAGCCGTTGCATCTTGACGAGCGTTGCCACCTGTTCGTGGAAGATTTCGAAAAGCTTCACGTTCTTGGGTATTCCCCGCGACTTTTCAATCTCGCCGTCCGGCTCGGTTGTTTCCGTCACGGGCAGTATCTCTCCTCCCGATGTGGGTGTCGCCAGCGATGTTTCCTCGCTGCTGGTCTGCGCTTCGGATGAGTCGCCGTTGTGTTGCGTTACCGGCGATGTCGGTTCGGGTTCCGCCGCCTTTTGCTCCTTCTGCAGTTTCAACTGCTCCATGAGATTGGCGATGGCTTCCTCCTCCGTCTTCTTGCGCTGCTCGGTGCTCTCGGATTCGGACTCGCGCTGCGCGTACGCGGACAAGCGGTCCATCAAGCCAACGACGATGCCCTTCACGTTCACGTGCGGGTTCAGGCGGGCGACTGCGGAGAGGAACTGGTCGAGGGTGTGGAGGTGAAACTCGTCGGGGAAGACCTGGGTCACGACTTCGAGGAGGTATTCCTGGGCCAGGACATCCCGGCACTGCACAATCTGCTCCAGCAGCGGATGCAGGATCTTCTTGTAATTGTCCAGATCGACCAGCTGGCTCAATCGCACCAGATTGCTGCCGACCAGAAGCTGGAGCTCCTGGCGCTCCTTGGTCCGCTGCTCCCTCTCCCTCGAGTGTCCCTGGTGCTGCAGGCGCACCCACAGCTTGTTCATCTCGACGAAATTGGTGAGGATGAAGCTGATCGAGTCCTGCAGATTGCCCTCGGGCCCGTCGCCCTCGCCCGTCGGCAGACAGTCGCGCGCCTGGCCGGCAAGGTAGTAGCGGAGAAACAGGCCCCGGATGGGGTGTTGCACGCCGCGACTCATCTCCATCATGTCCTTCATGATCTCCTTGACCGGCGCATCCTCAATGGCCATGTACACGGTGCCGACGGTGACCATGAGGTACAGACGGGGAATGATATTCCCGGCATACTGGACCAGCTCGTAGAGGTCGGCGAGGTGGTTCACGGGGTGGTTTTCGCGGAGGTAGACGGCGAGATGGCGCAGGGCATCGAAGGCGGACATGTACAGCTCGTAGTACTGCTTAGGCCCTAGGCTGCTTGTGCGGAGCTCGGAGACCAGCGTGGAGCTGCAGAAGACGGTCAGCGCCCCTCCCGCGGCCACGGCGCATTCACTGTGCACTGGAGGATGCCTACCTGCACTTGAGCGCATCCATGAGCTTGCCGGGGGTTTCCAGGCACCGGCGCATGAGCATGGCCTGCTGGCGCACCACGCCGAGGGCATCTTCCAGCAAGCGCGCTTGATCCTCTACGGGAGGCGGCGACGCCATTGTAGGCGTGAGAGGTGCAGTTCCGGGGGTGGTGGAGCGAGGAGCGAGGATCGGGGACGGGGGGGCAGCGTCGTGAGGCCGGCGTTGGGCTGTCCATGTCATGTGCAGGTGTGCTTGGCAGGTGGACGGACGGGAGGCAGGGATAGGGATCAGCTCCGAGCAGGGCTCCGTCATCGTCCCGCATTTCATTCACCACCAGCATCGACCATAGTATTCTCGCAAACACCGGCATCCATTACTTCTAGATTACATTCCGTGCCGTTCCGTCCTCGTCGCTTGCAACGCCGTCCCAATGCAGGTCGTTATCCATCTACCATTACCGCCCAAATGAATTCCCCCAAATACATGCAAGAAAGCCATGCCCACGCTCAATCCGTCTCAGCCGTGCGTTCATCTACGCCCTTTACCTCGCAGGAGCCGCTGTCGGCGAGCTCGCGTCAGAAGACAATGTGGTCACGGCGGACCGGGTCTTGACAGCATAGCTGGTATGCCACAACCCGTCATCGTAGTAGCTGGTCGGAGCAGACGACTCCGTGATGACGACGGTGACCACGCTGGGCGAAGGGGTAACCGTAGGTTGCGCAGAGCTCGGAGTCGGCTTTTTCGATGTTGAAGGGGCAACCGTCGCCGTGACTTTGTCGGTTTTCGTTGAAGCGGGCTGCGTGACCTCGACCGTCCTGGTCTTGGTCTCGTCGCCGCCCGCGGAGGAGGTCGCAGGTGGTGGTGGTGGTGGTGCCGCAGTGGATCCGCCGTCGACATTGACAATGGCGTAGGACTTTGTGCGGGCTACGTCGCGAGCATGCACGGCGCCATCGAGCGGGAGGGCCGCCACCAGGTTCGAGAAGAGGAGAGCGAAACAGTACGAGTCGAAGTGCATTTTGGAGTGCTCAACGAGGATCGTAATGTCGGCTTTGTTGATCGAAGGATTGCATGCGATGTGCAATGATTGCGGGCCAGAGTTGGTATATGACAGCCTTAGCAAACAGGGGTTGATTCCTTATAACCTCCATGATGGTGGTATACGGCGCGAAAATTACGATGGCAGGAAAGTTGATGGCTGGCGTTGACATGTCGGGAGGCTGGGTTGCGGTCCGTGCACCTAGCGCGAACCACACCTCAACATGCGCGAACCTCTCCAGTGCCAGAATTAAACTGTCAAACTCGTTCGATTCAGACGTGCCATCTGGTGTATTCTTGTTCCCCCTTCAATATCCCAGTTTGCAGCATCCCCACACACACCCTACATAGTACATCCCCTCACCCTCTATTCGTAACCGTCCCACTCATCGTCGCTCTCCTCCTCATCCCGGACTTTGAACATGAGACTAGCCTCCAACTCCCCCCGATACACCACGCAAAAAACCGACACACTCTCAATCACCTTCCTCTGGCCAAAAACCGCCTTGTGCGTAATCAGCAACAACGGCGCCCCCCTCCCATTCGGGCTGGCCAGCAACGCATTGAAGCCCTCATGATGCGGTTCAAAGATCAGCCTATCCCTCCACGTGATATCCTCGCACTCGAGAGGTAGATCGAGACCGGTAGCGCGGTGGATGAGTCCTATCGTCTCCTCGTTCTCGATCGGCGACGAGAAGATGTAGCGCAGGGTGTTGCGGGGTTTGTTGCGTTCATAGGCCACCCTTTGCCACTTGAGGAACGCAACGTCGTGCCAGTTTTTGAGCTTGGGGAGCGTGGTTACCGGCGGTCGGGCCATGTGGAGGCCCATGTACTTGGGTCCGTACTTGTACCAGGCGACGAGTACCCCGTCGTCAACATTGATGATGGTGCGGAAGATGGAGGTTGTGGCCTAGATTGGTGGGGGTGCTTGTTACGACGTGACATGGAAAAAGATGGGTCTGGTGAGGGGAACAAAAAAAAGTACTCACGCGATACAAGACTCCCTCGTGCATCGTATCTTCCGTATGGTGGATCCCAACCGCAACATTCGGCCCCCCCTCATGCACACCCCTCGCATCGACCCCAAGATCACGAAACACCTCCCTCAAGTCCGATGAGCCGTCATCCTCGTACTCTACCACGGCGCGAGGTTCGTCGACCCAGCCCCAGTCCGTGAAGGACGCTTCACCAGGTCAGCCAGTTTCCGTCTGCTTTATCATATCGCCGTGTGCGGTATAGTTGGGGCAGACGTACCGTGGTCGATAAATGGACTCGCCGCTGTGTGAGGTGTGGCTTCATAGTGTACCCATGGAGCAGCCACCTCGTCCTTGACTGCCATGCTACCGAGCAAGTTACATCCTGTCTTTTGGAACTTTATCCATTCGTCTTCTGTGATGACATGGTCGACAATCTTGTGTGCGGGGTCGTTGGTCGCTCGCGTATGATCGTTGGTGGTGGTGGTGGTGGTGGTGGTGAGTCGAGTGGGGTGTGAGCGGGGGGTTGCACGGCTTTGGCCTTGGGGGTTGAGGAGTGCCAGGGTGCACAAGACAGCTGGTATACGGAAGATCATTGTGAACGAGGGGAAGGTTTGGAGGAATGATAGTTGTGGGAATGGATGTTGGAGAGCTGAAGGAGAAATTCTGATTTCGACAGGCGTTTATCGGCTTGTGTTTGTTTGCGAAGGGGATGAAAAGACGGTGAGGTTGCGGCGAAGGCTGAACGGAAAACTCTCAATTGAAGACTGACATAACCTCACACCGAATGAGATCGCACTTGAAACCTGATAGCTCTTATATGTGCTATGCACCTTGTGGCATTCAATACCATGCCCAAGAAGCTCACCGGTCCACCCTACCGCTCACCGCTCAACGCCAACCAGATAACCATCCCCCAACACCCGTCCCTCAGCATCCACCCCACCCCAAACCACCAAGCCACACCCATCAACCTCACTACCTCTACTGACCGAAAACCCATTCCTGGCCCCAACTCCCTTGACAAACCCCTCATCATCGCGTTTCTCCACATCCCCCTTCGCATCCACATAACTATACCTCACCTCCGCCCACCGTGCCTCGTGGGTTTCGCGGTTCAAAGTGTCCCGAATATTATCTTTCGTAGCTGCCGCGCTGCCCTTTTCAGGCACCAGCTGAAACGCCCAGATGTCGTCCAGGAGAGTGACGTTGGAGGAAGGAGCCGGCGAGGAGCCACCAATGAGGAGGAGGTAGCGGCGGCCTTGACCAGTTGTTAGGGGAGTGAGGCCGGCATTGAAGCGTGGAGATGGTGTCCTGGATGCGGTCGGGGTCGAAGAGGCGGGCGTAAAGGCGGGTTTGGGTGACGTGACTGCTGGTGCCGCGACATCTTGCCACGCCCATCCACTGGCCAGTGGGGTAGTACCACTTTCAGCATGTTTCCATGCAGTCGAAACATCAAGCCACTCCGTTGACGCCGTCGCGCTGTCACGAGACTTCCCGCCAAAGCGGTACAACCGGTCACCCTCAAGACCCAAACTGATCCCCTCAAGCAAATCTCCCGAGGGCGTGGGGATGTTTGACCACGTGCGTGTCCGTACATCAAAAGCCAAAGCATCTTTCAGCAAACCTCCAGTCTGGGGGTCCTTCCCTCCAACAACGAAAATAGTGCCCCAAGTATCTGCGTCCGCGGGCTCGGGAACGACATTCGAGGGGTCAGCTGGTTGTTGGGGGGAATTCTCGTTGAATGTTATGTCCTTCGGCCCTGGGAGCTCTGAGCTTGCTGCTGCGTGTCCTGTACGGTGGGCTGGAGCTGGAGTCTCCGGTGCAGGGTCGAGATAGCTCCATGCATGCGTGGGCGTCTGGAAGATCCATATTCTTCCATGCTCATTCTGCACACCCTCACCCCCAATGACATAGATGTTGTCTCCGATGACCACGCTCGTGTGGCCTTTTCGCGGTCCTGGTACTGCATCCTCGGCGTTTTTCGGTCTGGCCTTGACAGTTGTGTAATCTGCTTCCAGCACACCAGAAGAGGGGAGAATGACGATATGCATGTCGTTGTCAGCGAGTGTTCCCGGGGACGATTCTCCACCGAAGATGTAGGCACGCCCTTTCACTACAGAGATGGTGTGGTGAGAGCGCGGAAGTGGAACAGAGGTTATGTGCGTAAGAGTAGCCTTGAGTGGCAGTGTGGGATGCGTTATGCCCTTGATGAGGGCTGCTGCGCCTGAGAGGATGTTCTCAGCGGCGTAGAGAGCGCTTGCTGCTGCGGGTTCCATGATGGCGTTGTTTGGTTGAACAAGGTACGTGCGAAAGAGCAGCGACAGGGAATTGGAACTTTGTATGGGGGAAGAAAGATGCGTGCTCAGTTGTCCGTTACCGGGTTTGGGCTGTTCGCTAAGTATGACGTAGCCAGTCAATCTCGTCAGCATCCACTAATTACCCAATGGAATAATTTGGCTGGAATGTGCATAAACACCCGCCCGTATCTACGCAATGCCTCAAAGACGACTCTTATCCCCCATAAGCGTCCCAGAGTATTGCAAAAGTTGTTTTCTGTATAAGGTTAGGTCATCATCATTGTTACTGGATCAGGCTAGAGCTGTGGCCAAATCAGGGGCCGCCAATGGTCGATGGACACGGAAAGTCAGAAGAAGCAAGTGTATGATGTTCCAAAATAGTATTACAGATGGCTTCGATCCTAGACAAAGGCGTGAGCCTATATGTTTGGGGACAGTTGGTCGTATTTGACGCATCGCTCAACCTGAAGCATGTCAGTCCAGATGGCTACCAACTCAGTTATCGACGGTACTCACAGAATCAATGGATGTTTGCAAGAGGCTGCGTGCTTCAAGACCGGCCCATACTCTGAGCATCGAAAAGTCACCGCCGCGGATCATAGCCGAGCCGCTCTTGGTACCCAGCTGTCGAAGGATGGGAAGGGCACTGGAGCGTGTCAGTAACGAGATGGCAGTGCATAGTGCGGATATATGACATACCCTGCAAAGAGATCAAGGTTCGGATTCAAGCTTCTGCCGATGCCTTCCAATAGCAAGATACTCAAAACAACGTTGACGAAATCGCCCTCGAGACGAACATGATGAGTCCGAACCATGGACAGCACCTCGTTCAAGATGTCGCCGATTTTGATGTTACCCAATGCAAATGTCCGGCTCTTTACGCCGAGCACCAGATGCTGCATGCGCAACGCAAACACCTCCGCATCGATGACAGCTTCGGGCTGCCGACACCGTTCCACCATGAGATGGCCAGCCTTGTAGCCGTCAAACTCGGCGACCGCCCTGAACAGATCGAGGAAGTTTGCACGATTCGTCGCGTTCAGTTCGGTCACCAAACCGGTATCAATGAAGATAATCTGCGGTCGATATCCTTCATTGTCGATCTCTTCAAGCCGTTTCCTCCACTGGTCGGGATCCTTCTTGAAGGGTCGCAACCTTCGGAGAACCTCTTCGGTCACGTCCGGCGAGTCTCCTGGGCCGGTCATGCCATCCTCCTTCCGGGTGAAGTAGGGCACATCCAACTTCTCGGGTCGGTAGAAGCGGACCATGATGTTACCAGGGTGCAGGTCGGCGTGGATGAAATTGTCGATAAGCAACATGGTCAGGAAGTCATTGAGACCCTCGTTGGCGATGTCTTCTTGAAAGGGCCCGCCACCATTTTGGAGGAAGTCCTCCAGCGGAATGCCCTGGGCATATTCTTCGATCAGGACGTTGCGTGTTGTGTACTCGGTGTACGGGTACGGGAACCAGGCCGTGGTGCGATCCTTGAAATTCTGCCGAAAAAGCGTGAGGTTGGCAGCCTCGATGCGCAGGTCGAGCTGCAGTCTCATCATCTCGCCGAACTGGGCCACCTCGTCCGGAAAAGACAGCCATTCCATAGTGGGAATAGCGTTGATCATGGAGGCGAAGAAGCCCATAATGCGCAAATCCCTGCGGACTATGCGCTCCACATTCGGATGCAGCACCTTGACTGCCACATGGCTCGAAGGCACCCGGTGTGGGATGTTCTTCAGCGTGACATCCACGTTCTTCCTGATGCGCCGTCGCAGGTTCAGAGGCTCCACATGCTTATCGTGGTCTTCCAGCGTGGCCAAATCCGGCTTCAGCTTCGCCTTGTATACCTGCGCTATGGCTCCAACGCCCAGGGGCGTCTCGTCAAACTCATCGAACAGGTCCTCGAAACGCCGCCCCCCGCCAAAGGCCCTCTCCACGGTTCGTTTTGTGCGCTCGAGCGAATGCGCGGGCGCGTGCGAGTGCAGGGTCGACATGATTCTGCACATTTCGGTTGGGAAGATGTCGCTCCGCGAGGCAGCCCATTGTCCAAGCTACGCTGTCAGCTCTTGTCGCGCTCCACGCCACCGGGGATGCATTTACCTTGATGAAGGCGGCGCCGGACCGCTCCATGGACCTCACCAGAAAGCCATACCACCACAACGTGCCGCTCCGTTCGTTGTCCCTGCTGGCCTGCCTGGCCCCCAGCCATATCGCCGGTATGGTGGCGATGACGGGGACGAAGATGACGACGAGATGAAGGAAGCGCAGGCCCGTGAATATAGGCTCCACAATGTAGTCATATATGAAGAAGTACACGGCCCGCCGGTATGTCTTCGAATGCTCCAACGGCCTGGGCACCTGCTCGCTCAGCTCTTTCCGGGATGCGTCCAACATGGCCTCCTCGTGCGTCTGGTCTGCCCCAATGGTCGCATCGTGACTGATTTCTACAAAGGCGAGCGGGCTCAGGACTGCCGCTCCACAAGCACCCGACCACAGCACCGTCCCACGCGAAAAGCGAGGGGCTGCGAACTGTCTGCGGAAGGAGCTACCGGACGTGAAGCGGGGCGTCGATGCCCGGGACGCGAAGACGGGCGTTTGGCGGGATCCTTGACGGAGACATTGGCGGCCAAGCCCAATCGCCGTCCTCATGGTACAAGAGGTCGAGATGGATGAACGCGCAGAACGGGAACGGCCATGAGGGAGACTTTTGTCGCCGTCACAACGTCATCCGGACGGCGGTAGCTACGGGTGCACAGGCCAATCGGACGAAGAGTCCTCACGCACGTGCAAATGCCTTCACCTCACTTCACCTCACTTCGCCCCTTCCATCAGCCCAGCACTGGGACGTCGCTGCGGAATTTCATTGAACTAGCATGCGCACCTCTAGCAAAACACAAAACGACGCCTAGGCCGTCACGAAGCCCGCAAGGCCATTGTCGAGTGCCTCGCGACACTCCTTCTCGTACAGCGGAATGCCACCGGTGTAGTTGAGCTGTTCGCGAGGCTTGCCGGGGACGTTGGCGCCCATGTACCATGAAGAGGTGCCCGGGAACAGTGTATTGTCCGACAGCTCCGTGACCTTCCTTCGCCACTCCTCCTCAGCCTCCTTCGTCGCGTCGCAGTACTTGATGCCTTCGTCCTCGAGCTTCTTCACCACGTCCACGATCCAGTTCCCTTGACATTCGACGCAGCTGGGTCCGTTGCTGAAGGCGGTAGGGCCTTGGGCGCCGTATAGGAAAAACATGTTGCTGTGCTTGTCAGTGCCAGTCTCGCGCCGTTCGCAACCATCACTCACGGGAACCCGGAGCACGTCATGCCGAGATAGGACCAGGTGCCCGTCCTCCACCTCTCCGCCAAAGGTACGCCGTCGACGTCCTTCAGTCCCATGTTCTTCATGCCCCCTGTCACCGAGTCGAATCCGGTCGCGAGGGCGATCACATCGAACTCGCGGTGTTTGCCATCCTCGGTCTTGATGCCCGTCTCCGTCACTTCGACAATAGCCGTCTTCTTGATGTCGACAACGTCATTTTCCTTCTTATCGAGCATCTCGTAGTAGTTCTGCTCGAGCGATGGTCGCTTCGTGCCGAAAGCATGAGGTGGCTCGAGCGGTGCCAGCATGTCTCTTTTCTTGGGATCGGTGATTCGGGCACGAACCTTCTTTGCCCAAAAGTCATACGCCTGTCGGTTGGCTTCCTTCTCGTAGAGCAGGTCGTTGTAGTTGGCCAGCCAAAACTCAAACCCTCCGGCATCAAAACGCGCCTGGTAGAAGGCTTCACGCTCTTCCGGGCTATCATCAAAAGTATTCCTCTTGACGAAGTCAAACTGGAAGCCACCAAAAGTGGTCATTCTTCTCTCGTATAGCTCAGGGTACTCGGGCTTGCGGCTCCGCTGCTCTTCCTCCGTGATTGGCTTTTGTTGCATGGGAAGCGCCAGATTCGGTGTCCGCTGGAACACGGTGACGGAGCCGGCCGTCTTTGCAGTCTCTTGAGCGATCTGGACACCTGTTGAGCCTGTTCCGACCACGGCAACCCGTTTGCCTTTGACGTCGATGCCGGCATCTGGCCAAAAAGAGGAATGATGGATCTCGCCCTTGAACTTGTCTATGCCCATCCAGTCTGGAAAGTGGCGCTTGGCTGCGAAGCCGGTTGCCAACAACAAGTATCTTGCCTTGGCAGTTCGACCGTCTTCGGTCTCGATGGTCCATTTGGCTGACGGCTTGTCGAAATGGGCGCCTGTAACGCGGGTGTCGAACGCGACATCTTTCTTGATGTCGAGCTTCTTCTCGACGTGTTCGAAGTACCTGCGGAGCTCGGCGAACCCAGGATATCTCTCGGACCACGTCCAGTCCTATGAAAACTCCATCAGTACCGGAACACCAAGCATCAACTCCCTCCCACTGACCTTCCAGACTTCCGGCATACTATACTCGTAGACTGGCACCTGTGAATCAACGCGGGCACCTGGATAACAGTTCCAGTGCCAAATGCCCCCGAGCCCCTTTCCAGCCTCGAAGATCTTGCAGTTGAGCCCCAATTGGCGAAGCTTGTGCATCAGATAGATCCCGCCGAACCCGGCTCCCACAATGAGGACATCAGTCTCGAGATCTTTGGCATAGCTGTCATTGCCGGGAACAGCCTGCGGATTTTTCGTCCCGATATCAGTTCGGAATTGCATTTTGGACATGAAGTGTAGGAACACGCAAAGGGCAGTGCACCGATCGAGATTGCCAGTAATGGTCTATCAACATAGGCCTTCCTCTGTATTTTATATACGTCAACGCGCCGATGGCCCCTCCTACGCGTTACCATGACTATCCGTACGCTACACTCTAGCCCATTTCATGACAGCTCGGTCATTCTCACCCAGAGCGAATCATGGAGTTGGTCCATCTCTCGAAATTCCAAACCTTGAAGCTTCCCCATCCCTTCCGTTCACCCGCCAGCATCGAATCGTAGATATCTTTCTCAACCGATGCAACAACCCACCAATGCGTGCCCACGCGGAAACACTCCTGGTATACCCCACCTTGGAGCTATCGAACAACTATCCGAGCACCTGGCGTTGTCGTCACCCCACATCCGCATGAAACAGTGTGCGGGGTACCCCGCAGAACGAGCAACTCCAGGTACCGAGCACTCGACTTACCGATTTGGAAGAACCCGGTGATGTTAAAAATTGCCGGAAAGGGCTAACATGACATTCTCGAAAGCTATAGGTAGTCGGAAAGGGGCTACAATACAGCCGTCTTTATGAGGATACCAAAAGGAAGTGGGCCAACCATACCAAGCTAATGTTCGGCATAGGAGGCCTTCGGGTAGGCTGTTTGAAAGAGCAGTCGCCAATAAGGTGAGAAGTGAAGGGCAAGTCAAGTAAACTGTGGCTCGACACAAAGGGCTGATTGATTGATCCATCACAAGTACAGTCAGTCGAACAAAGCTTTCGGGGAATTCTGCGGCTCAGGCTTCCGACAAATACTCTCGGAGACGACAAGTAGGCGCCCCGATCCTCGGGCTTCTGGTCATCACGCGGTCATTATTCTTTCGGAAACAAGCAGATGACACTGATCGTTCATGTCTGTTTCCTTGACGTCAGCGCACCCGTGCACCCTTTCCCTCCCTACTTTATTCCAACGTCTTACCTCGCATAATGAGGGCTTATTCGGTGGCACCAAATGGAGGCACGTTAGTATCTACTATGTAGTACCTGCATACAATTTGAAAACCCCTTTTGATATCAGGAATTGGATGGAGTCGCTATATGGCCTAATCTGGTATAAAGGTGGAGACGTAAGCACTAGCTGGGGGGGGGGTAAAACAATAGTGTTTTACCAACGAAATAAAACCTAGAAATGCCTCTAGACCTCTATTTGGACTAAACACAACGTCCTTTTCACCTCCAGATTAATTACTCAGCATGTCAAAAACCCCCAGCAACGCTTTCCAGAGTCCATTCCCGGTGAATTGTTACAAAACATTTGTACGAGTAGTGTACAACGTCATTCGCTGCGCCTACATAGTAGATTCTGCTCGAGTATGGATGCTAACACTTCCCCGTTAATTTTTTTCAGCAAACAGGGGATAGCAAGATAACCCAGTTGAAACTCACTCCACAGGGAGTTAGTTAAATGAAGAATTGTTGTCCCTGCGTTTTGCTCTTTGACGGTGTGCTGTTTACGATTAGGTCGACTAAGTGAAGTCGCCACTTGTGCATTCTGTTGATTACCCTTTGTAGGGTAGTGTGTAGTTGCCTTGCCTTTCCACTTGGTGATGCAGTAAATGATTCGTCACCTGGGATACAGTTTCTTGGCTAGGGCGTTTGTTCGACCTAGTTCTTATACGCTAATTGGGAACCTTGGATCATGACTTCGGATCTGGAAAATGGGAGAGGCGTGCGGATATTACTCTAATGGCTCTGGAGGGGAGGGAAACATGATTTGGTCGTTCGAGTGAGCGGTTTTGAACACAGGGATTTGAGGTTGTTTGGTGCGGGTTTGGTGGTGGAAGAAATGGAATTTGTTTGTTGGAATGGTACGCTGAGGAACACACACGCATCGGTGATTGTTGAACCAGTCATGGATTCCAGCTTTTACTCTCGCAAAAGACGTCCAAGACTGGGTGATACATGAAAAGAAGGCATTATAGTACTCTCTCAGTAAGAGCCATCTAAATACCGACCAGGCGGCAATATGCGCTAATGCTGCCCTGGAAGATAAACGCCAAAAGCAATACTGCAGTATATCTTATTTGATCCACAAAGCGGTTCGAGCATATCAAGATATTCTCTTGAGATATTGATTATAACACGTTGTTATTCCGATTCAATCCTCAAGTCCGGGACTGAGTGGAGTACAGGAAGGAAATATTACGTTGACGTTCAAGTCGCTTTCCAAGTACACTTCACTAGTCCCAATCCAGTAGCGCTAGTGAATGTTTTAGACTGCCATCCAAGGTTGTATAGCTATTTCCTCAAAAGCCACCAATCCAGTATCTACTACCGCGCAAATGCACCGAGATCTACACTTGATACATTGAAAAGCGCGCGGTAGATTCACCTGCATAAATATCGTCCTCGGTTTCCCGGCGCTAATTGAACCGATTGGCGGACGTGTTACTCCGAACCCAATACCGTACTAAAACTTTTAAGCTACCATTTACGCTAAAACGTCGATCAAACATGGTCCTTTTGCTCCAACAACAAATTGTTTTAATATATGTGGATCTCATTCTGGAAACACATTTACTGGTTACGGAATCGTGCGCAACACTGGAGCAGCAGACCATACCGATTGGAGGCTCAATAGCGTACGTTATCGTGGGATGCCCCCAAACAAGCTTTTGAACGGTAGGGGCGCGTGTTTCTTGAAAGAACGGAAGATGTTGGCTATCGAGGCTAGCATTAATGGAGTTGATTAAGGAGGGTGCGACATGGGCTTTGAGCGGTTTGACAGCTGACATCGGGAGACCAGTACGTCAACCGCCAAGATGTCGAATCTCTACATTCTATAAAGAACCACTGAGTCTTCCATTTCGTTTCAATCCTCACCAAGAGTCGATCTCTTTGAACTTCATTCTTTCAATTCGAAGCTTCCATCTTCGAAATCTTTCATTATCGAATCTTTCACTCCTTTCGTCTTTGACAACACTCTCACTACTACACCTTTTCACCATGCGTTTCACATCCATCGCCGCTGCGGCTCTGACCGCTACCTCGACCGTCTATGCCAGCCCTCTCAAGGCTCGCGCCGCGGCCGTCGACGAGCTCGTTGGGTACGCTGCGGGTACTACTGGAGGCGGATCATCCGAAAAGGGAACGACTGTGACCACTTGCGCCGCCCTCACCACTGCCGCGAAGGCTGGTGGTGTTATTAAGATCAGTGGCACGCTCAAGGACTGCGGCATCGTCAAGCTCGTCTCCAACACTTCAATCCTTGGTGTTGGATCCGATGCCAGCATCGAGAGCGGTGGCTTCCAGATCCGCAAGGTCGAGAACATCATTATCAGGAACATCAAGTTCCACCTCCCCCCCCAAGGCAAGGATTTGGTTGACATTGATGCTTCGACGAAGGTCTGGGTTG
The DNA here is from genome assembly GCA_019202945.1 of Corynespora olivacea. Lineage (NCBI taxonomy): Eukaryota > Fungi > Ascomycota > Dothideomycetes > Pleosporales > Corynesporascaceae > Corynespora > Corynespora olivacea. The sequence goes on from JAGQEM010000007.1 coordinate 281,680, forward strand.
GTATGTATCTATATCTCGCTGCCAGCGGTGACGTTCGCTAATGTTGCAACGCAGATCACTGCGACTTCTCCTCCGCCGGTCTCACCGGAAGCAAGGACACCTACGATGGTGCCCTTGATGCCAAACACGGTTCCGACTTCCTCACCTTCTCTTGGAACAAGTTCCACGACCACTGGAAGGTTTCGCTCATCGGCCACTCCGATAGCAACGGGGCCCAGGATGCAGGAAAGCTCCATGTGACCTACCACCACAACCACTGGCAGAGGTGCAGCTCTCGTCTTCCTTCCATCCGATTCGGCACTGGCCACATCTACTCCAGCTGCTATATCGACAACCCGACCTCGGGTGTTCACCCGCGCATGGACGCTCAGGTCCTCATTGAGGCCTCTTCGTTCACCAACACCACCCGCGCTATCATTACCAACCTCGACTCTGACAAGGATGGCTTTGCTACCAGCAAGGACAACATCTTCGATTCGTCGAGCACGACCAGCATCACCCAGGAGGCCAGCTTGACCATCCCGTACAAGTACACTGTTGACCCCGCCTCCGGTATTTGCGCCATTGTGGAGAAGAGTGCTGGTGTGGGCGTTGTTACCTTTTAAATGCATAGTGCAGAGCTAGGGAAAAATACCCAAGGGAAAGACGAAGATTTTCTTCTACCTTGTAAATACTTTTGATACTGAATAAGTTCCAATCCACTTCGTTGATCGAAAATGTTGCTGGCATTGCAGTGATGCATTTGAATGAAAGGCTCATGTTACTGACGCTTCAAGTTTCTTTGGTACGCATGGATCTGCATAGGAGAAGCTCGTAGGCCGCTTGCACGTAAATGAAGGATTGCATCTCGACTCACTGACCCAATACTCATAGATTAGGGAGCGAGGATGAGAAATTGAAGGTATGTTTCGTGATCAACAGATAGCAATACAGGTTGATGAAGGAAAGGAGTAGAGAACAACGTGCGTCTAGTACTCAGGCATACATCTAACCTCAAGTCAGGTGATCTATAAGCTCAGACTCACAGTGATCAGCCAACGTCTACGCGACAGAAAGATACAGCGCAATCAATTAAAAATATTTTGTCAAGTGTGCAAACGTAGAAAGTACCTTCTTTATTAAGTTATTGATCATGCAGTCACACTCTCAATAACACACGTCTCCCGATTACTAAATTTGCCGTATCGGATTCATGAACCCGTTAAAAGGGGCCCAAAACTTACTCTCCGCCCCCTTCTTCCCTGTGTCCCATATCTCATCGTTGTCCAACTGACAGTTCCACTCGCGCTTTAGCTCCCTCCTCCTTTCATTCCAATCGTGATCCATCTTGCTCCACCTCCTACGTATCACTTCCCTCTCTTGTTCTAGTTTGTTCTTGCGTTCTTCAAAAACATATTGTAATGCGTTAGGTAAAATGTCAAACCGTAAATCCATGAAGTCACCACTATGCGCCTTTGCCGCATGTTGCGTCCACTGTCCTGCCTTCTCGAAATAGACATCGCACCCAGACACAGGGCAATGAAATGGCTCGGGATCCTCCTTATCGAAGTAATGCCGATCTAGGGCTTCGATTGCAAGAGTCCCGAGGCCTCTTTGCTGCATGCTGATTCTCACACCTTTATACTTGAGTCCCTCGAATTCACCAACCGGGCCATGGAATCTTTTAGGGGGCATGAGGACCGTCTTGCGCTCGAAACCAGATGTTGTGACCTTTTTCCTTCCGCCGTCGTCTGCGAATTGATAAAGTACTCTGTGCCAATTGGTCTCAAAAGAAAACGCAACCTGCTTGCAGCTTCCAGATTCCACCTCCACGAGTACAAAAGCCAAGATATCAATCTCAACTGGGCATGCCTTGATAACCACCTTTAGATGACAGGCGATAGGCTCATTTTCAGGCTCTCGCCTGGGCACCGACTCCTTCCTGTGGTTAACCACCACCCTTTTTGCGCGAGGAAATCGCGTTTGGAAAGTCTTCCAAAACTCTCGGACCTTTTCGTAATAAAATTCCGGTACATCGTCTTCGATGGGACTGATATGATTATCACACAACGGGTCGTACTCGATCTCAACGTTCTGCGCGTAAGCCATAAAGGATAGGTCGTAACGTGTATGGCCTGGGTGCCCGCCTTCAAAGAGCCAGTGCGCATCGATGAAATAGTAGGTAGTCGGATCCGCCCAGAAAGTTTTTGGGGCTTCGGTGCGAAGCATCAAGGTTCACATTATCTGATAGAGAGTAGGAGGAGAACAGAAGGTCAGGATGCGGAGTTGAAGCTCCACGGGAAGCCGGTTGAAGTCTGGGAACGAGGAGGTTTGTGATGAAGAGCGTGGTTGGACAGTCTTCGATTGGACGTATAAATGAAGGGAGTGCGTTCTTGTCCATCGTGTGTCATGTAGAGGTTCCAATTCAGTGGCTTCGTCCATGGAGGCTTGGACAGTGTGGCCAGCAGATTACAGATGGCTTCCGGCCCCATACTAGGCTTGTGATTGAGTTATTTAGTGGCCGTTCGAGGTACGATATTGCGCTTGTGTTCTGCGGCGGTGCTTGTGTTCGGGGTGGAAGTGTCGTGGTGATGGTTAACTGTGCGCCAAGAATAATATGGCCTGCCAACATATACCGTGTCCGTACGCGTGATGCCCCGCGAACACCATAACAGCTACACTATTGGCGAGTACAAAGGTAGCTCTAAGCTCTGAGCCTCCAATAAGATAACGTAGACTTAATCTCCAACCTGTGCATCTATAACTAGAACAAGGATGAAGCCAGCGCGTCAAGAACGAGCTAAATTTAACCCGATCAGCGCAAGCTCCGCTTAAATCAAACTAGATTAAAACGCACCAAACTCTCCTTCATTTGCAAATCCAGCAAAGGGATCATTGCAGTGGTTTCTTTTTTTTTATAAGGACAAAGTATTTGCCCTGGCTTGAGCGCGAAATCTTAAAGGCATGCAAGCGGTCTGATGGGGATTTATGAACTGATTTCATTGCGGTGTTTCTATGCTATTAGCACAAGAGGTGAGCTGCCTTCGCAAATTCGAAATTTTCAGCGCGGGAAATAGCGTTTTCTGTCACTCTGCGTAGTACACTTGAGTCCTCTTAAAAGGGATATCGAAGAGGCTTTGGACCAATTTTCTAATAGGCATCAATTTCTACTTGTCTTTCTTATGCCATCTTCCACAATTTATCCAAGCACCATGTCCCTTGTATGCTTTCAATCTCTGTATATCCTACTCACGGGTGGGGAGCTTTGCCAATGTCAGGACTTTGAAGAACTGCGTGATCATCCAGCTTCAAATACCACCAGCAGCCCTTGGAACTGATCGGGCCGTCCCAGATCTGAAGCGCTGTATTATTAGCAAGATTCTCACCCACAGTGACGAGCTTCATGTTCTTGTTTGCCTAGACGCGAAATGTTAGTGCCCGAATATTGGGAGCTAGTTACATATTAACAAGGCTTACAGCAGCCGTGATCCTGAAAGATTTTAGCAGTGCAGTTTACAGCTGGTCAGCAACAAAATCTACCAGTAAGTGCCCGTGCCATTGCGTGTTGGAGTGATATTCCATCGCACCCGGTTCGACCAAGGCGACAACGTGTTGCCATAGAGCTTCTCTTGCTTGGCGCCGTCTACAAGTGGTAATTAGCCCACATACAATTATTGAGTGCGCAACTCGAAGTATGAATGACTTACCACCGCATGACATGTATGTTCCACTCTTGCTATTGATGATGTGGTACTCCTCCTTGCCGGAATTACCGATTCCGATGTGAACAAACATCCAGCGATCGTTTTTGTTTGGGTCGTTGTTCCTTGAAGGAGTTTCTCATCAACTATCAGCTGGCTTAGAATCGAAGTTTGCACACGTACCAAATAACAACAGAGGTGCTATCCGCACGATTTCCACCAGTGAGTGCTACAGCAGCTTTTCGGTCGTTGTAACTCTCAATACGGTAAACGTTGGGACCGATCCAGTCAGACATGTTGGAAAGTTCAGATTGTTGATTTCAAAGGACTTGTTAGGTTCTAGTATGTTGTTGAAAGGAGTAGGCTGTTAACAGGCTTTTTATATTCCAACCACAAATGCTTGCCGGCTCCATAATCCCGTCCTGCACCGATGCTCGGCGATATAAAGATGCGGCATCGCTGTCAGTGAGGGTCAACAAGCCACCGACTCCACAGTCCGATCCTCTAGCGATGCTCCAACGTGCTCGGTGCAACGAACGACATGCATAAATAGGGAAGAAAGTTCGAAAAGTTGCAGGTGAATGACATCAAGATCAGTTAACAAACTCCTGCTGCATGTCTTTGACGCGGTTTCACCTTCGTGTTCCATCACCATAGGCCAGTGCTCCGGATCTGCCTTTAAAGTGAGGTGAAAAGCGGAAAGTTTGTTCAATCTTATTAGAGAGACTGTGATTGTTACCAAACACTATAGGCGTCAAACAATACTTCAATTCACTGGGAAGGGAGAAGGTAGCCAAAATCGGGGAACTTTCTAGCCCCTTAGATCAAGTACGGATATTGGTATTTGACCTCTGGCACCTAATTATTTGGATCTGTCCTGCCTTTAGAGTATATGTCGCTACTCTGCAGTAACGATGCACGACTCGTGTTGTTGTTTAAATTGCTTTTTTTGGTATGCAGATGAGCTTTTTACTTGTGCACTACGAATGTTGTCAAGTTAGTATGTCCTTGGAAATGCAGCGATATTACAGCCGCGTGCCTCGATCACCACCGAGGCGTGCTGTCCGCTGGGCCTCGGTCGCCCAAGCCATCGCATCGTGCATATCCCCACTTCATTTTCCGTTCCAAAGCGCTCCATCGCCGACTGGCCCACTTTTCCCATGTCGGCGTCTATTGCCAGCGGCACCTCGATCCAGTTCGCCTTCACCGAGTACCACTTGGGCCCGACCAGTCTCACTTCTGGGAGCGTTGGTTCGACCTATTCTGCCGTCGTCTGCCGGAACGTAGCTTCCTTGTCCCTGCCCACGCTGAGTTTGATCGCGCTCACGCCGTTGTTCGTACGCCACACCTCGGAATCCTTGATCGTCGCTCCGCGAACATCTCCACGTCTTTCACGCCTTACTGGATGGCCTGCTTGACCGCCTCCGTATCGCCTTCCCCAGCACGGCTGATGTCGATCACCAACTATCGATGTCGATCTCTATCTGTCCTACCGCTGCTCGCTGTCCTTGAGAGACTTGTTCCCAATCCTGCCGGCTCACCGTTGGCTGCGACCAATGCCCACGTCCACTGTGCAGACGGGGGAGATACTGAGGTAATATCAAGCCGCTCGCGGAGCGACCTGATAGTCTCCTGCAATTCTGTATTCTAATTCTTAAGGTATTACTGCTCCGCCTTGATGCCTTCTGTATTACTTTGGATGTTCTTGATGATGCTGTTCTGCAGCGTGATTGTGTTCTTTAGGCTACGACGGCTGCGACGCAGCGGTTCGCATCGTGCTCTGCAGAGATCATATCGCGGTTGTCCGGGTTTGAAGAGATCGCCGAGCCTCCAAGACGAGGATGTAGCTCAGCCGACCACGCTAATAGCTTGGCCCACCAACGCTAGTTAGTAAGCCTGGTGGGGCTTGGTCGACTTAGCAATACTGTGGTCGGCTGAGCTATTTAATACTGTTGAGATCCTTGATCTGAACTAGCCTTAATATCTTCAACAGAAGTGTTTGGGGATAGAACAGTAAGCCTGGGCTTTATCAAAGGACAGCTCTGTTGGTTTTCGCGGAAGATGTCTGGATACGGCAGGGGGTGAAATAGAATCGTGGAGTACGAAGTACTGAATAGATTGTATTTCAAAAGAGAGCTTTGTAACGAGGTTAAACACGAGAGCCATAAGGGCTATCATGTTCTGACTATATACTTGGGTGATTAGTATGATTAGTGTAATTAGTATCGCTGAGCATGCTGAGCGTTCTGCATGTGTACTCAGTAATCAGTATCGCCAAGACTAACTGAGCACTGAGCGGTCACGTGATTCGTTAATTACATCCCTGCCGTAATTATGTCCGTGGCCCTATTGGCCCCTTTGTCCGTTACTCAGGTGAGCGAAGCAAGGTTGTAACAGTTTAGTTGTATTTAGGGTTAAAATGTTATTCCACGAAGCCGTTTAATAACTTGCTGATATTATATGTTAAAGGCTACTGCAGCGCGTCGTATACTCTTAAACTAGCTAGAGTTATAGGCCTAAAGAGCTAGCTGAGTTCTACCTTCTTGCTGAGTTAGTATAGTACTGTGTTGTGGATACATTGCTCTTCGTACATAGTATTAGTCGTGCCAAGAAAAAGTGTCCGGCTCAGTGGTTTGTCCGGCTCGGTAGTGGAATACGTTATATACTATTTGTCTATACGAGGTAATATCTAATGTCTGTATAGTCATATAACGGCTACTCTTATATAACTAAGAGTACTGTATGTAACCGTTTTAGGTTATATATATCCTTTTATCCTACCCGTGCGTAGATAAATCCTCTTTACACGGAATTAATCAATTATCTTTGTTACCCCCTAGCGCGCGTATACCGTGATAATCTACCGTGATTACTACAAAGCCCATTTAACAAAAACCCATATTTTCTATATAGTCGTTAGACTGCGAATACAATAGGTGGGTAGGTACTATTTACATACACGTATAATACTTGTCAGTTTTTATTTCCTAGTCACGCGGTGGCCGAAAAAATGCCCACTCGCTACCTAATGTCTTGGCCGACCCTGCCCCCTATAGAAATCCTCATAACAGTTAAGTGAGGTATTTACTGCTATTTAAGCTTTATATTCATATATAGAAGCCTGTTCAGAGCTGTTTTTTAAGCGTTGTAATAGTATATAGAGGTGGAAACTCGTATAGATCTATGTTACAAACCTGAGATATAGGCGGCACGACGTTTAAGAGCCACAGACTACATTACTCACTATACAGTAATATCCCGCTTGCCAAGATACTAGATAAGTAATTACATTACATAACAAGTCCTATAGGAAAAGAGATACTAAGTATCTAGGACTTAGGATACTATAGGAATCCCACAAGTCCCACGACTGAGACTCTTAGGACACTATAGGATTCATAGGATACTCTAAAGTATATAGTCTAAATAGGATAGCCCTTATAGCTCTCATGTTTAACCTTGTTATAAAGCTCTCTTTTGAAATAGAATCTATTTAGTACTTTGTACTCATGATTCTATCTTACCCCCTGCCGTATCTAGACATCTTCTGCGAAAACCAACAGAGCTGTCCTTTAATAAAGCCCAGGCTTACTATTCTATCCCCAAACACTTCTATTAAAGATATTAAGGCTAGTTCAGATCAAGGATCTCAACAATCTATAGAACTACATTCACTCTGCCATATCAGTCCATATTCAGATATTGCCCAGGATTGAAACATGCCAATGTTGGGGCCTGTTCGGTGCCACGAAACAGAGCCTCCAGGTCTGCTCCATATGCCTGAGTAATCGATCTGGTGGTCAAAAGGACGACGTGTTCGGTCCAGATAGAGATCTAGAGGCATTTCTAGAGATCCTACACAGTAAGTTACTAGTAAAAAGCCGTTGTTTTACACCCTAACTAGTGCTTACATCTCCGCGCATATATACTAGATCAAGTAATCTGGCGACTCTGTTTTATTTCTGCTGAAAAGAAAACCTGAAAATCTAGCTATAGTTGCGAAGCGAGGAGCGAGCGTAGCATTACGGTCGGGTTCTTAGCAAAAAAGCGTGAAAATTAATTGGTTATCAAGACGCCCCTCTGATTAGCTACATTCTAGGTCTCTAATTGGCAGAAAAATGTTATCATCACGTAAGAGCCGTCCCGTGAGGAACACTAAGACTCATCGGCACCATCACCAACTATCACGTGATTGCCCGCGGCAGGCGAGGGGGGTTTTAGGGGGTCTCCCCTGGAATCAACCGCGATAGATCAACCACGATAAATTAGCAATTGATTAATAGGCCCGAGCCCTCGCTGCGCATAGATTTTGTTCCATTCATGAACAACAGGATAGTCATAACGTGATCTTGGTGATCTACTCAGCCTACTACTATATATCTATTGCAATGGTTCTATTAGTCTTAGCTTGTGGTGTTGAGAACTAACAGTGGTTAACCAACTCGCGCCTGAGGTGTTCTAAGCAGTATTATGACCGTCGTAGCCTATTCCGGTGAACGGTATATCAAGCCTACACGCGTAAGCGTAGATATAGGCGTCAGTCACGACATAGTAATGGAGGGTTGAAGGCAGTTAGTACAAGGTCAAATTATTTCTGGTCCTCGGGTGTACCGAACACGATGATCCTCCATTCCGGCACCGAACAGGCCCTTGGTCAAGTCAGAGGCCGCGTCATCTGATTGTGATGTGGCCTGTGTAACTGGAGGAAGCTCGGAATACGCAGAATATGTACATCACAACTACTACAGGCTCCTTCTTTTCCACACTACCGACGGAGCCATATTTGTTGTTCCTCGTGCTTTTCCTCAGCACTCTGCTTTCCACATCCTCGGTCGATTTTCAACGCGCTTCCGACAGGTTGTAGCAGTGTCTTACTGATGTTTGGCTCTGGCATCAAGTTTGCTGATCCAGGATTGAACTATCCAGGTGTAGCAAGATTCGCGAATGTACAACCCAGTTGTATTACTACAGAAAGAACGGGGCAGCACATCTATGCCTGCGCTGGCTAGTATCCGTAATGCGTACAGCAGCACGCTTGTTCACGGCTCAGCCAAGGATTTGTGCCTTTGCTTGCAGAATTGTTTGCTACCAGTGGCGCAACCTCGTTTTCTCTTTCCACTCATTCTCTCATAGTTCGATCAGTTGACGTTGACGCTGGCGAACTTATCGGCTCTTTCAGCAGCTACTTTCAAGCAGACCTCCACTACTCTCGCATTTTCCTCAAGCCCCCGGTCAGGGTTTATCAGAGCGACACCCATTCTGAAGACTTTTATTAGTTCGCACACTTCATTGTACATGCCATAATAACAACTCTTTTGTCGTAGCGGCCATGGATCAAATGGCGCTTTACTACCGTCTCAACAACAGACAAGACAAACGGTGGGGAAAGAGTTCCAGTGGAAAACACTTTCGCAACTTTGCAAAGTTGAATGCAGCATTCAATGGACGCCCTGCGAGAGGCCTAGGTGCCATGAGAATGGGAATGGGTGTGGGTAGCAGGGGAACAGCATATGGCAACCTTTACAATCCGCAATTCCGCTACGGCAGGTACATTGGTTCTTCTCGTATGTTCGGCCGAACAGATCTTAACAGTTATGCCACACACTACGGCCGAGCCAGACTACCTCCGATGGCGTACTGTCCTCATTTGCGGTACTCAAATCGGTATTCACACGGCATGGCCTCGTATGGAAACCGTGGCTGTGGTGGATCAACTTGGGGCTCCTATGCTCCCAGACGTCGGGGATACCCCCCGGCGCGCCGATACGAGTCTTATCGATACGACGAGTTCGAAGACGAAGACGACGATTACGACCAGTACCACAGTGACGGCGAAGACGATCATCGCAGACCTGGATACCGGAGGAATCACTCCTACTATACGGACTACTATGACGATGACGATGACGATGACGATGATGAGGATGACTACGACGATAATGATTTTGAATTTGATGACGAAGAGGATGACTTCTACGAACCACGGTATCAGCCCAGATCGAACTATTACAATGGATATGGGAGGCGAGACTTCTAGTGCGTGTTTCTCGAAAATATTAAGTCTCTCTCTAACGTTTTCTTCCGGGTAGGTGACCAATATATGCTTTTGCATGCAGTTCAGGCCGCTAACGGAAGAACAATTCTAGAAGTCTGCCGCGTGCGTTCTTTTCGTCTTTGCTTTGTAGCTGGTGCGGCGATTTCTCTCTTTTGTAGGCAGTCGCTATTTCTACCATGAATCTGCACTTTCCTTACTCTTCGGCGCTTGGGGTACCTTGGCATTACGCTTCGTGTCTCGCATACAGAACAAACCCCCGATACTTTCTGCGACATGATTCACTCGTCCATATGGGACTGACACTCTATTCAAAAAAGAGAGCTTGTCGAGTAGCAAAACAGCAGCAACATAATAGGCAGGCAAGAGACGAACAAACTTAACCCCACTCACACTTCCCATGCGCGTTATTTAGCTGTAGATAACATGTACCGTACCAAGCGTATGGCCCAATACATCACTTATCTGACTCTTATCTCTTCCCGCACACTGGTCATGCCCATTCAATCCCCACCACTTCAAGTATCAATCTCCAGCAGCCAGTTCCGTCGTCTCCATACCGTTGGTTTCACATGTTTGCTACCAAACACCAAAGCTGCGAAAGGTCCGCTGGACACGCGCGCGAAGCTGAACCCGACTCGCTTGTCCTCTCGACCTGTCAATTGCTAACTTGCATGCTGTATGATCAAATCAGGCACACAGGAGGCAGTCCAACCCGGTGCGCGCCGTTTGGACATTCCGTTTGCTATCATCCTATGAGTGAGTAGAAATACAATCAACATGTTGAACATCGGCACAGGTGCCGAAGAAGTGGAAGAAGCCGATGGATTTGTATCGATTGTTTGACGATCAGATGAAAAGAAGTCACACAGCCGCTAGGACTTTGGGTTCGTCCGCGAAAAAATGAACTTGAATTGGTAGTGGGTAGTCCTAGAGCATTGGGCTATTGTGCTGCGGCTTTCTCCGTAGGAAACAGGGCTGGATGACAGCGGCTAAATACGTAGCGTTCGCATGCTAGTCACTGATGGATAGATCGGCGGGTGGGTAAGTACGTTGTGTGTCCGGCGGATCGTTTGGGAAAATAGGAAATCTGAGGGTAGAAGGAGGCTCGTGATGGGGCAAATCCAATAGAACATGGGCGCAGCTTTGAAGTGGAGTGGAGGTATGAAGTTAGGAGTATGTTGAACCATGTGAAGAGAACAAGGCCTGGGTGTTGTAGTGGTGGATGTATATGAAAGGCAAGTATATCCCAAGTGCGTTTGAGTTCTGGCATCATTGAAGACTGCCTGATCCTAGATCATGTCGGAAGAGATGATTGAGAGTCGTACTACTCATCAACATACAAAACATCATTCTTACAACTACACATCTTCAATATTGTCCTATTCCCCGTCCCGCTTTAAATTTTGCTAAGATGTGCATACTCATTCACTACGCATACACCTGTTCCCCCTCACACTCCGAATCTCTCCTCAAACCTTGCTACTTGTCTCATCACCCTCAGCATCATGCGCAAACCTACTCCTCTCGCTTCTACCACATCCGAACCCTGGCCAGCAACAACCCTTATCGATACAAATGCCCGAGACTGTGGGAGAAGAAGATCTATCCGCCGTTATGTGTAAGGTGTACAACGAAGGGGGAAGAATGCAATGAGAGGGCCGATGATGGATATGATGGAAGAGGAGGAAGAGTGCTGGGGAGATAGGTGAGCAATGCGCATATCAAAAAAGCGAGGGCAGATGGTGAGGTGCGAAAGGATAAGGATTGGAAGAACGGGAGGAGGATTGTTTCGTGTGGAAAGACTAGGAAAGAGATGTGAGAAGACGGTTTCATTTGTGAGAGGAACTGGGTGGGGTAGGGACTGCAAGGTGCTGCATGCACATGTTCGCGATTCAGATCGTCATTGTATTTTAAGCTATGGGAACGATCTGGAGACACTCCGATCTGCCTTTTTCAACACACACCCTCAAAGCTTCGCCTTCAGCCCAAACGTCTTCTCCACCGCCTCCACACCCACCCTCGCAACATCCTCATCCTGACTTGGCAGCCCAGTACTGCATCCAACCGCCCCCACCACAGCACCATCCTTTACAATCGGCACTCCTCCCGCGATAGTCATAAAGCGCCCCCCATTACTGTTCCCAATCCCGTACGCAGGACCCCCAGGCCACACGTTCTCCTTATATTTTGATGTCGGTACCCGGTGACCCGCCGCCGTAAATGCTTTGTCGATGGAGATGTCTATCGATGTTATTTTTGCACCTTCCATACGTGAGAAAGCGAGGAGGTGGCAGGACGAGTCCACGATGGCTATATTCATGGGGATGTTGATTTCGTGGGCGCGTGCTTCGGCGGCGGCAAGGGCAATGCGCGCGCCGTCCAAGGTGAGGACGGGGACGGATTTCGTGGACATGTTCAACGTGTATGCGCTGTTCGATGCGCGGTTAGGGGGGATGATGGGAGAGTGCGGCAGAGGTATGCGGGCGCGGGTATTGAAGGAGCTCTGGTGATATCTTCATTATCGATATCGGGTGTCGGGTAGTGGAGGTTAATGTTGAGCTTGGCCGAGGTGGGACAGGTTAGAGCGAGAGAATGGGACGAAAGGGAATGATGATGACGTGCGGGGTTTGGTTTGGTGGAAACGCCGGGCCATTGATGCCCGACCGCTGTCACGCTTTCACCACATCACCCATCTCGAAAATCCATTTCAAAGACTTGGTAGTCTTCTGTTCGCCAAAGATGATTAATTTAACTAGGCCACGCTTAGTAAAGTAATATTTAAGAGTCTATGTTTTTAAAAGGCGTATAAGTAATCAGATGAATTTTTCTATAGTGTCCGTACGAGGTAACATCTGATGTCTGTACGGTCATGTGACGGTTACTCTCACATGACCAAGAGCACCGTGCGCAACCGTTTCAGGTTGCGTATATCCTTTCATCCCACCCGTGCGTAGATAGATCCTCTTTACACGGAATTGATCAATCATCTTTGTCACCCCCTAGCGCGCGCATACCGTGATAATCCACCGTGATTACCACAAAGCCCATTCAACATATAGGATTAATGTCAGGGCGCGGCTCTACACCACTGCGCCAAAACAACCCAAAAAGGTGCGAATAGCAGCTATCAGCTGGTATCTGTGATGATCCGCAACCTTCGGCTCCCACATGCCAAACGGTTTTCCTCAGTTCGGCAACGTCCAGCCAGAGTCACTACCGATTGATGACCGGTACAGCGCGGTGATGGCTAATCGATCTATGGCTAAGGGTACGGGTACACGCAATGCCCTAGCACTTTCAATAAAGATAAACTGGTAAGGCCAAGGCTTGGCTCCGGGATTGATCCGTTTCCCCCCCGGCCTAGACCTTCCCCAGCACCTATATAAGTTCTGTAGGATTCCTGGATAGAGCGGTAGTTTTTGAATATTCTTTCGTACCAGGCCTATGAGTTCATTCTTCTTCCCTGGTTTCGTGATCTGCCCATGCCTCGCCAGAAGTACGGAGCGGATTCGGAGCCGTACCGGCAGTAGTTTGGACTTGCGCTATTACAGTATCCAGTGTAGAATAGTATATAGAGGCTCAGAGCTCACTGATCTCACTGCGCTACGGCCTACTCGGCCCGGCTCATAGC